>NGKG01000011.1:0-19336 GCA_002162505.1 Myriosclerotinia scirpicola | reverse complement strand
ATCCCGCTCCCATAATCTAACTAACAAAACCCACCCACAGGCCAAAACACCCCTCGGATACGAATACACCACCACGACCATAACCCCCACCAGCATCTCCCTAATCCCCATCCTCCGCTCCGGCCTCTCCATGGTCGAAGCCCTGCAAACCCTCCTCCCAGCCCCCACCCCCATCCACCACCTCGGTCTCTTCCGGGAACCCACCACCCTCGAGCCCGTCGAATACTACAACAATCTCCCCTACCACGCTCCCCCCGCCTCCTCTCCCTCCAACACCCCCAATTCCTCCGCTTCCGAGCTCGCCATCTTACTCGATCCGGTTATCGCTACGGGAGGCACCTGTGCGGCCGCCATTCGCACATTGAGGGAATGGGGTGTCAAGAGGATTATCGTCATGAGTATATTGGCTGCATTGCCGGGTTTGCAAAATGCCGCGAGTGAGTGGCCTGAGGGAACGGAGATTTGGTGTGCGGGAGTGGATGAGGAGGTTAATGATAAGGGCATGATCAAGCCGGGATTGGGAGATGTAGGTGATAGATTGTTTTTGACTATTGGGAAATGAGGTGGTTAGAAATGGCTAGCTGAGTTACTTGCTTGAGAGCTGCTGGCATTGATTACATAGACATAGCGACGAGATTCTCTAATTCAACAAGATACCACCAGCTTAATTTTTGTATCGTCTGATACTCGATAGACATGAATAAGCAGTATTTTGAATCAAAAGATATTGGTATTAATGGTGGATACTAATCTACCTCCACCCGGCAGGTATAAAGGACTCTCCAAGGAAATATATACAAGTAGGGTATCATATCCAACACCTCCAAACAAATGCACTATAAGGTATGCTCAAACAGATGACCGGGAACTCCAAAATCGTCATCCCAAGGTAATAGTTGGAAGAAAAAGTATGCGATATTCCAAATCGTCGGATAATACTGCAGAAATATTATAAAAAGACCCAAGTAAAAAGTAGCGAATATAACCAGGTAAGGCGTAGGTTCCAAGAGAAAGTCTTTCCACAACTCTATTAACCAAATTTCCAATTCTGAGGCTGCTGGTATGTAAGCTGGCTTGTATACATCGCGGAGTCTTGGGCGCTCGGCATAAGAATTCTCTGGTCGTGGTTCGGTATGGTAGAACTTCGCTGAGTGAAACTTATGTCGACGAGAGTCTTGCTCCCGTTTTATTATTGTGGTTGAAGATATCTCGGAGGGTACAAGTCGCTCTGTCTCTTTGGATGATCTCATACGAATTGAAGTTGCGACTTTCTGCCGCATTTCCACATAACTCCATAACCCCTTTTTAATAAACTTTACTCCCCGTTGTCTTATCTTCATGCATTTAGTCGTATCGTCGTGTTCTTTCGTCTCATCTTCTTGGTGCCAAAAGCCCCCTGACCCTTTCAATTCTTTGTACCGCGCTTTCAAGCCTTTCCAATCGCTTTTTCTTTTCCCCATCCCTTCTTTCCAAGACTTCGACTCGCTCTTCGAGTTTTGCTCTCGCTTTCCGCTCCGTGGCAACCATTTCATTGGCTTGCGTGAACAGCTGTGCCGTCAATTCTTCCAATTCGACACTGGAATCATTCAGTTTTCCCTCAGCTGCTTGTCGCAAACCCTGCTCCCTTGTTAAAGCCGCTACTAAGTCTGTTGTAGAAGGTACTTTGGGTGTTGGCGGGGGCTGGGCTTGTAGATTCGGGGTAGATTTTCGAGATAGGAGAGAAGATAGTCGATTCTGAACAGGTAGATATGAAAAACGACTTGGGCTAGCACTTCGGTCTTCAGTGACCCCTTGGGTTGGTGTTGTGGCACGCGGAGGTTCTGGGGTTTGCTGAGACTGCGCCCTCTTGAGTGATTGAATTTGGTCTTCGTAGTCTGCCCATTTATCCACTGATATTGTCGTGAGTCCTGGGATTTCAAAGGTTTAGAAGGAGAAGCCTACCTGCGGCGGTTGCTTTCTCTGTTAATAACCGTACTTGAGCTTGCAATTCCTCGATTTGTTTCTGCGCATCTGTTGCAATCATTGAACTATTATGCGGTAAAGCCATTCCACAATTTGGACACGCAGATTCAATTCCTGACGTCTGCGACATCGTGAGTGTTATTGTTGCCGACATTAGTTCGTCTTGTGTTGTTTTATGGTCATGAGACAATGTAGTAGTGACTGTAGGTACTGCTTATATTCCAAGACAAAGGTTGTCGCAGTGTGACTTTTATAGTTTGGGGGCGATAAGTACCTAGGTAGGTAGGTATTCTTCAAACTTCGACTTCGACTTCGACTTCGACTTCGACTTCGATTTTGATTTTGATTTTGATTTCGACTTGGTTGGTGAATGTAAATTGACTTTGTATTTAAATTGAGGAGGGGTTAATAAATATTGACATGTCTTTCATCGTGAAGTTTAAAATTCAAGATTGCAGGAGTTTAATTTCAGTAAGGCGCAGACAGTACCAGTAATATTTATAATATAATAAATACTGTACAGTATGTAACTGTAGGCGCGATGGAGATCCTCATGGTAACCATGTTAACCACAGGCATTCCTTTATCCCTGTTTGATGTCGGCAAATATTATAAGAACCCCTATTAATAGATCTAAGACTTACATCTGTTGATCTATATTATACGTATACGGTATCTTCATGCTTCGAAATTAGCAATGCCATTGTTTGCTTATGTGTTGACAATCTACTCGTCGTTCTTTGGTAAGACCTCAGGTAAGAATAACTTTGAACATCTCTTAAGAAGAGGTAAGGTCAATTTGTGGGTTCGCGTACATATAATTTTGACGTCGGAAGTTTATCTATCAGGCCGTTCTCAAGACATTCTGGATATATAAGTGAACTAGTTGATCCTTTCGAAATGATTTTATTCCTCATATTTCTTGTTTTGGCGCATGTATATAAGTCGGGTTCATCTGTTTGTTTGAGAAAGAAGTCGTTCTCAAACTTCAGATGAAACTTAGCTGCTATGATAGCGGTCGGGAAAGGAGAAGAAAGGCCAGTAGCCCTTCAGATTGTTCAACTCAATCTCGAGATATTGATACTAGAATTAATCAGCAAGAGCGAGTTGGTTGTTATGATTACTTCAAACCAACAGAGGATATCTTCGCTCCCAAACAACATTATATCTCAACATCCTCTTTTACATATCGCTGAACCTTCTGCCAAAATTCATACCCCTGCTCGCACCAAATGTCCCTTCCCTTTTCCGCCATTTCCTTCCTTTTATTCCGCGCTTCTTCTGGTCCCATCTTCCTGAAGGCACGGAATTGCAAGTCCGTGCTATGCCACAAATTCCCATTGATACCCCGATGACCCTTGGGTATATTTGGTATCTTGGATACCTCTCCATTTTTCCCCTTCTTTTCATACCCAATCTCAACATAGATGTGTGGATTATCCAAGCGAAAAAGGTGAAGAACTTGCTTGCCATCTTCAGCGCATTCGTAAGTGGCATATCGCGTCTCTATCTCGCCAACGAACATATATCGATCCAAGATCTTGCAGTATTGCACTGGGATTTTCTCACGAAGGCGTCTGTGTTGAACCTGTTGCACGGCGTCGGCGCTTTTGCTTGACTCGTTGATGATGAGAGAGTCATGTTCGGCGACGAGGCTTTGCCTGGACTCTTTGGTGGAATAGGAGTGATGGCTGCTGGTGGAGCAACGACGATCACCATAAAAAATATTTTCACTGTCTTTTTGGCCTACTATTTCCTCAATTGCAACGAGAAACATGCTTCCATCTTCGTAGGATTCATAAATGCCAGGTACGGGCTCCTGGCATGCTAATTCTTGGTAAGTGCTCTCCATTTCGCTGGAATTCGGCTTTCTCTTGATAGTCTTTACCGTTTCAACAATGCCCTTTCCCATGTTGAGGACAAATGACCGGGCCGCATCGACGGCATTCAGAGACATGGTGATCAATAATTAAGTCGAACCAAATGATATGTGTGTGTTTGTTCAAGATGTGTAGTGATGGATTAAGATATAAATACATTTGGTAAAATTATTCTCGAAATGTGTTTCAGACGTCGAAAGCAAGTGTTGTTATGGTATGTAGCTGGAGTGTGTGGAGAACAGAAGAAAAATGAGGAGCAATTGCTCTAGGTATACTATGAAATTATCATTTAGCTAATCAATGACGCAGTAAGTTCATCCTCTAGATCGATATTTATTTTTGGAAGAAGAGAGGTGCGGGGAACTGATGTTAGCAGTGCTTCTAGCCTAGTGGCGGCGTAGCTGATTGACTACCTACGTTATAGGTGGATCTTAAAGGTTATGTAACGTATGTCGAGGTAGATCGTACTTCATACCATAGTGCTGCGAATTTTCGTCGGCATCTGAGATACTAATGCGCGACGAAAGCTTGAATCGCATGGCGTTTTAATGCTCGAAAGAGGATATACTCACAAGAGAGTTTAAGGTGTACCTCTTATACTTTCCAGATCCTTCCCGAATTGAAGATATGGAGTTCAAGCTCTCGAGACCGGGAGTTGTTGACAGGGATCGATTGATTCGTTAGTGTCATCAGAGTTCAAGACTTATCATGGACTAGATGTCGACCACTCCTTCCTAAGATATTGAGCTTTCTTTAGTGCATTACAGTCATTATGATTGAGCTTAGCCTCATCATCTCGAGATATCACAAGTACCGGGTTTGGTGTCTGAACTTGGAGTCAATCTCAAGATGCTGGCAGTGCAATATCACGGGAATTTCATTTCCATCTCTACCATCAACTCCAAAACCACCCAAATATCAGACAATTTAATATCTAGTACAACTCAGACCAACTCATACCAGACACCGAAAGCCTATGAACAATTTGATAGTATAGTGATTAAATACAAAGTTGCTGTGGTTTGGTTTAAGGTTCTAGGCTAGGATGATAAATTTGTCACTATCACCATTTGCCACATATAGCTTCGTGGTTTAGCTTGATTTTTATTGCTTTTTGGTCCATTTCCTGTTGCACAGTCCAAAGACGTTGCGCTAGAGAACTATAGGTACCCTCTAACGAACCAGACTAATTTTCTCCGACAAAGGCAATGATCGAGCCCGTGTGGTGAAGAGTTGGTATCTTTTTGGATGTCAGAATTATAAGGTAGTCGAATCATGCCGGCGGTTTGGGCAAGTGCGCAAGATATTATACATCACATACAGAATCGGCAATAGGAAATTCTCCAACTCAAAATTGGAAGCGTAAAGTGGTTGGTTTAGCACATTACATTCCGCAAGAAACCAAGAGAACAATATCTAGGCATACATTGATACCCCCCAAAGAGAGAACCCAATACTTACCCGCGCCTCTTTTTTCCTAATCCCCAGTCTTAAACTCAGGAAACAACCGTCTCCTTCGCACATGGCAAACACCTTAGTCCCGGCACCCATAAGAACAAATGACTTAACCCAAAACCGAGAAATTCCAAGCATCTCTTTGCGCTCGAAGCCTCACTGGTTCTTTTAAGAGCATGACGTCAATTTCGTGATGGGGCAGATATGCAACAGATTTGGGCATTGGGGGGCTAGATGGTGATCTGGATAGGTCTGGAGTTTGAATGAGTCAGCGAGTCGGTTAGTTGTAAGTAGTGGTAAGTAGTGGTAAGATTTGCCGGATCTAATTCGGTAGGGTTTGTTCTTTGGGTTTGGCATCAATGTGTGGTGGGTAGTAGGGTAGTGAGGCTGGTTCATATCAGAGGAGTCGGTGACTGAATACTTTCTTATAAATACACCCTGCAGGTATTATGCAGTTTTATTCTCCATATCATTTGAATTGTACCACTTACCAGCACCACATAAAGCTCCGCATCCAACGCCAATGCCAAGTCTCCTAAAGGGAAAATTAAGATAAGACATACCAATTCGTCCATCCATAAAGTAGAGGACACTCCTCCAACACTCCACATCGATATCAATCTCAAAGCAGCCCATTTCCGCTCCAAAAACCACGATTGTAGAAAAACATATACGTAGAAAGTAAACAAGAGATGAGTAAACAAACGTCGACGGAAAAGAAGAACGTGATATATGTATGTAACTCTATAGGTAGCCACAATCTGGGAAGGTGAGTGAAGATATCCATCTTCGCCATAGGATTCGAGATTTGAAGCAATGGAATGATAAATCCCGATATCTGGGGCTTCTTGAGATTTTGACGGAAAAGAAGACGGGGCGTGAGGGCAGTTCCAAAAGTATTACCGTGAGAAGGGATGAAGATAAGACTGATACTCTATATTATACCATGAATGAATGAATGAATGAATGTACGTAAATAATCTAAACCCCTTCGAGTTGAAGTCGTTTAAGGCTTTGAATCTCAAAATTGTGTACTCGGACCATAGTAATAGATTAAAGCCTCGACTTTAGTTATCAGGAAAATATGTATAGATATTAGAGTGATATAAATACATAAAAGAGCTAGAGCTAGTAAGAACAAGAGCTACCTACCCCAAAATTCCAACTAGTGCTCCGACTCGAGCCTCAGGAGGAGGAGCAACACGCCAGGAAGAAAACAGAGCATACGAAACCTACATCCTACCTACCCTGACCCTACAGGTGGGTCGGGAGAACACAGCAAGAGAAAGTTGTAATGGCAAGATGTATAGTCTACATTGAAGGTGCGTGTGCTTTCCTGACATACTGCCAATTTGCATGCTCTAAGAAGCATGTTTGTGCGGGGGTTGTGTGTTGTATTTGTATAGACTGGGGAACTACTAGGTAGGTATCGCATATTTACTAATATTTGGACGACATACGATGACGTATAACTCATTGCTTCACACAACTGATGGTAGACTCGATCGACTTACGAGAATACGAAAGCACATAGGCAGAGTAAGCTGAGTAAGCTGAGAGAAATGCCCAGGTGATTAAATGTGTACAAGAATTCTCATGGGCTGGGCCGGATAACATCTTCAGATTTGGCCAGAGTGTACAATAACAAGGAAGGGTAGCAAAAACTTGGCAGTATAGCACATATGGGGCATCTGGATAGGTTGAGATTTGTGTAGGATTTTGGACGTGAAGAGAGCTAAGGTCCCCGTATGAATTCGCATAGACTGCTTCTATAAAATTCTCAAGAGCGCTACGAGGATTTGACTTGACTCTGGGGTATCTTCAATTCGGGGCGGCAACTCTCCATCACAACTCCTTGGTAGACAGACTGCCCGTGAAACGCCTAGAAAAAAAATTCAGACCGGAAACGTATTCGGATTCTTTCAAAAGCGAGACCGAGATATCGTGGAGACCAAAGGTAGCGAATAGACACCCGAGCGAGAAAAATGATCACCACAAGTAGCGCTCCGTGTGACGGTCAAAGATTTGCTTAAGGATCTTTTATTTATCAAAGAGCTTTTGCTATAATTCTGCAAAGCCTTTGCTTGTGCTAACAAGCATTCCCATCCCATGCAAAATGCCCAAACAAAACCCATCCGCTTAAACCTCAGTCGTAATTCTTGCCTTTGCGTTGGTAACCTTAACACCGAGTTGCTTAGCGCGTGCAACAATCTCAACTCTCTTTCTCGATGAAACGGCGTGGGAGATCCTAATGCTTTGTTAGCGTGCGTCTATCCGTTCTCGAAATCTTTTCGACGTACTCTGCGGCGAAGGTCTTGTTGTGCATAAGGAGGAGTTCAACGTCGGAGGTGTTGTTGACGAGGAAAGCCTTGTGGCCGGATGGCATCATATGGCGGGTCTTCTTGTTGGATCCGAAACCAATCTATATCCTCATCAGCCGCTGCTCAATTGATTCCTGCTGTGCTTTGAATATTCTCGTTGCCCAATCCATATTGTTTTTCGAGTATATTTTTTTCAGCCACAGCTCTCCAATTCCACGTACCGATGGCATAACCATTTGTCCCTTGAAGCGTCTTCGGACACGGTTATCAATACCCTTGGGCTTTCTCCAGCTAGCGTCGACACATTTGTAGGTGTCAGACTGATGTCTGTGAAAACGCTTGGTGCCTATAACAAAGCTGTCAATCAATCATTCTTCGAAATCTTATCCAATCTTTCTTATTCGCAACATCATTGGCGGCCAAAAACTCTCAAAAGGTCCAGTCCCAGGCTATTTAAGTCGAATATCGAAAATCGAGGAAGGGAGTCAACATACGCTTCTTGACGATAGGAACGTGCTTCTTAGCGGAAACCATCTATGGAATCGTCAGCATAATTAATATTGAAATAATTGTATCTCTCGGGAGACATGATAATAGCAATACACACCTTGTCGTCGGGTTTGTCGAGTGTTGTCGTTGGTTGAACGTCTGGAAATCTTTTTTTGGCAGTCGCAAAATTGTAAGGGTCGCTTATTCCATTTATTCCTGAGGCATGGTTAAGTGTTAGGGCTTTCGTTGTGGTCACGTGTAGAGGTAGTGCCTATTTGTAACAGGCCGCAATTGACCTTATAAGTATATCACGGTCCTTCTTTTATATATTGAATTAAATATATAAAGTTGATGTTTTACAAATAAAAAAGGCCAAATTATTTTTAAACCATACAGATTTTGATAGTTCATTTGTAATTGATTTTTTATTAATTGTTCAATGATAGTAGATCTGTTGTTTCGCGTGGTCAATTACGGCCTATTTTTTCTTCTACGAATACCTACCTAGTGCAGTGCTTCTAAAGTTAGGTATGTTGTGTTTTTAATAATCCAAAACCGGGTTTGTATAAGTCCTAGATAATTCGAACTCCTTGATAATGCGAAATGCCAAAAAATGCAAAATGCAAAATTCAAATACAATGTTCAATTGGATCTGGACATTGAAATGTTGAAATGTACCTGAGTTGAGCCAACATTGAAAATGGACGCATAATACCTACAAAATGTAAACGGAGCTGGAGTTCATTGAAGTTCCATTTTGAATTCGCTGGTTTAATTAGACAAACACACGCCTATTGATTGATTATTGGGATTTATTACAATGTCTGCTGGAACCCCCCCAGAACGCCATGCCTTCCACGAATTCGATTTCGCTATGGTTCTATCGCAGTCCCATCATTTATCACTCTATGCCCCAAGTGTACCATGTCCAGAATCTGCCACCCATTAAAAATTCGAACCCTGACGCATATAATGCCAGTCTATGTCCAAAAGTTTATTGGGTAGCACATTGAGTACCTCCTTCATCTTCTTCGTCATCATCTTCCCACTCACCACCACCGCCTGGAGCACCAGAACTTGCACCAAACTAATTTGTAGGTCAGCATGTAGATCAAGGAAGCTGTAAATCGCGGGTACTTACTTCTTCAATATCGGCATCAGAATCAAATTCCACCTCATCCACCTCCTCAGTCGTGATTGGAGGCTCAGGTTTAGGTAAGATCTGTTGCAGAGTAGAGAATGCAGCCGCATCTTCTGTCCAACCGTTCTGTGGAAACTCGATTTTTACAACCAAGTACAAATCACCCTTAGCATCGCTCCTTTTCAAGGGCATACCCTCACCCTCAACCTTCAAAATTTGTCCGGGTTGTAGTACTTTTCCTTGGGGGTGATTTAATGAGATACCACGCCCATCTAAATGTTTCAAAACCACTCTTGAAAATCCTGTAAGGGCTTCAGCCAGTGTAATGTTGAGTTCTGCGGAAAGATCATCGCCAGCCCGCTGGAAGATCTCGTGGTCCTTTTCATCAAGGGTAAAGACGATGTCGCCAGGCGTTTGATCAGGCACCTGATCAGCCTCACCCTCCAGGACGATCCGTTGGCCGCCTCTTGCACCCCGGGGTATGTATAATTCCAACGACTTTTGCTCTTTGGTTGTACGATTTCCTTTGCACTTCTTGCACTTGTCCTTCTCCTTAAAGATTTTACCGGCTCCCGAACATGTATCGCACATAACTCTTGCTTGGGTGACAAGTCCCGGCCCAACGCTCTTAAGACCAATGGTGACACCACTACCCTTGCACCTGCTGCAAGTATCTGGCTTGGCCTTCTCCTTTCCACCGCTGCCCTTGCAATGGCTGCAGATCACGTTCTTCTTGCTTGTAAATTTCACCGTCTTTCCCTTGTAGAGCTCCTCGAGTGTAACTTCGTATGGTTGCTCCTCGTCCGCGCCCCTTCGTGGTCTTCTTGGCCCTCCCGGTCCTCCCGGTCCATCAAATCCAGGTGGCATACCTCCCATAGTACCAAACATCTGCGACAAGATATCATTCAAATCTACCCCGCCGGCTCCCATACCAGGTCGACTTCCATCGAATGCAGCCATGCCGTGAGCATCGTACATTTCCCTCTTCTCCTCATCGTAAAGGATTTCGTATGCCTGGCTCACAGTCTTGAATTTCTCATCTGCTTCCTCTCGTTGGTCTTCTGCTACCTTGTCGGGGTGATGTTGTAATGCTGCCTGTAGAAGTCAATAAGAAATTTCACCAAAGTTAAATGCGGGGCATCATACCTTGTGGTAGGCTTTCTTGATCTCAGATTTTGTGGCCTCTCGACTTATGCCCAATATCTCTATTTTATGTATGTTAGTAGATTGAAAGTTGTCGCTTGGCTTAAGGAATTACCATAAAGATCCATCTCTTCTGATGCGCCGTTGGTGGCCATATTGAAGTTTCTCAAGAATTTATGGCGGGGTTACTTTGGAATTTTCAATTATACGATTTCAATGTTTGAAGGATTTGGATTTCTGCTGAACAACCGGGAAAATGAAAACCACCTCAGGCAGATGCAAATATTAAGTATGTGCAGGATGAGGATGAGGATGAGGATGAGGATGAGGATGAGGATGAGGATGGCAAATAAAATTTGTACAAAAATTGAATGAAAGTACAGGTAAGGCTGAAAAGAGTAACAATGCTGAAGACGGCTTCCAAGGTTTTCTGTTATTTTTATCTTAGTGCTTTTTTTTAACTGGAAGAAGCTCGAGCCATCAGCCCACCCATCCTGCGGTTCTCTAGCTAGGTAGGTAGCTAGGCAGGTAGGTCCATCATCGAAAATGGTGGCTGATGCGGTACCGACGTTTTATTTAGTTCTGAATAGAATCGAGTATTCGAACCTTTTCTCCAAGTTTACAAGATCCATGGATATACTACCTACCTAGGAAAATATGTTTTTATGTCCTTAAATCTCCGAATTTCTCCACCAAGCAAAGACATCCACGGATTGCATTGTCTGTCAACTTTGGCCTGTTTTTTCGTCGAACCCCCCAGTACATAGGTTATTACGCCACAAGGTGGCTAAACATTTTTGAACTTGCCTCAAATCTTTTCTCAGTAGGTAACTTTCGAGCATCAGACACAGATTATATTTCATTTCCAAGATTTCTCTTTATTTTTAGAGTAAAGTCAAGTCAAGTCGGAGATGAGGTTCTCCTCTTTGCCACTGACAAGAAATACTGGTCAGAGGATATGGAAAAACAATGTTTGTTCCTTTTGTAGGAGATATGCCTCTACCGAAGCAAATGGATCCGAAAAGCCTGTTGTACATTATGAGTATCCTCTGTCCACGGCCTCGAAGAAACTTCGTGACGGAGGACCTGTGAGAACTCGCTTTGCGCCATCACCAACAGGCAATTTGCATTTGGGGTCCTTGAGAACAGCACTCTTTAACTTTCTGCTTGCAAAGGCTACTGGTGGCCAGTTTCTTCTACGGATTGAAGACACAGACACGGTAATACATTAAATCCTTGCCAATACAATCATGGAATCATACTAAATGAAGAAGGATAGAACTGTTCCTGGAGCTGAAGAACGCCTGTACAGAGATCTAGAATGGGCGGGCATTCAATGGGATGAAGGTGAGTTGGCTCGGTATTGAATTGTCAAGTCGAATATGCTAAAAGACGTTCAGGGCCAAAAGTAGGTGGACCATTTGCTCCATACAGGCAGGTACGTTGACTTACTCTCTGCGCACAGTATCAAGTTCTTATTTTGATACCAAACAACAGTCAGAACGAAAAGCAATGTATTGGGAGCATGCCCAAACATTGGTCGAGGCAGATTTGGGATACAGATGCTTCTGCTCCTCACAAAGACTACACGACCTACGGGTTTATCAGAGCAGCAAGGGTCTTCCACAGGCTTACGACGGAACCTGCAGGCATATTCCAAAAGATCAGTCTGACGAGATGGCGTCGAGAGGTCGATCTCACGTGATCAGATTGAAGGTTCCCGAGCAATGGCCAGGCTTCCAGGATGAAGTATATGGAAAAATTAACTCCAAGTTGTCTCGGGATCCTCGATCAGAATATAAGGAATATCAGGATCCAATAATGGTCAAATCGGATGGGTTTCCAACCTATCATTTGGCGAATGTTGTGGATGACCATTTCATGAAGATTACACATGTTGTTCGAGGATCAGTATGTATTTCTCATCTACACCCTGAATTTTAGCTAATTTTAATACAAGGAATGGATTCCATCGACTCATATGCACGTTGCTATGTATCAAGCATTTAAATGGGAGCCGCCTACTTTTGCACATGTTGGTCTACTGCTAAATCATGATCGAAAAAAGCTCAGCAAGCGAGACGGTGCCATAGATATAGCAACATATCGAGATGCAGGGTACTTTCCCGAAACAATCACGAATTTTGTCGCCCTGCTTGGATGGTCCCATGATCGACGATACGACATAATGAGTATGCAAGAGCTTATAGACAACGTATGTCTATTCCCTCTCTAGATATGTTAAGAATATTCCACTAATTATGTCTAGGCAAGCATGAAATACACACGCGGTGACTCTGTCGTAACATTTGCGAAGCTCAACTTCATGCAGAGAAAACACGCTGCAAGATATAAGGAATTACGACAATCAGATGAACCTATCCCACCTTCTCAAGATCTCTTAGAATTAGCTGCAAAGCCAGTCCTTGAGTATATGAAAACTCTTCCAGACTTCGACGACTTAATCTTCTACAATTGTGAGGGTAATGATGCCGCAAAGGCAAACTATATCCTCTCCATAATCTGCGCAGCCATCCAGAACTACAGCCTCCCTGAAGCTTTCTACCTCAACCACAAATACTTCTTCACCCCCCCCAACCCCCTCGACCTCGAATCCAAGCCGCCACCCCACAAACTCCACGACGTCCCCCAAGGAACCATCCACCCCGTCCCCGACGACTTCGCCTCCTCCTTCGACGGCTTCGACTCCCCCGCCATCCTCAACTGGAACAAGGGCGAAGTGACGGGTTTCGTAAACCTCATCATCGATCAAGGAACCATGATGAGCGTCGCCGAACTCAACGCCAATAAACCAGAGCAAGCCTCGGATGCGGCGGCAGAAAAGACCATTAGGAAAAGTTGGATGAAACTCGTGCATGGGTATATTAGGTGGGCGATTGCGGGGGGGCAGAGCGGTCCCGATGGGACGGATATCATGGTGATTTTGGGGAAGGAGGAGACGATGAGGAGGATCAGGGTTGCGAGGAAGATTATGAATGAACACTTGAGGATTCTGGCGGTGAACTCGAGTGCTGCGGCTGAACAGAAAGGGGATGCATGATAGGCTATTGGGAATCCCTGGTATGCGGCTGAACAGAAAGGGGATGCATGATACGCTATCGGGAATCCCTGGTATGCAGTTGAAACGAGCAAAACTAGGATCACGACTATTATGGTAAATTCCCAATAGACTCTGCGATGGAAAATGTAAGGTATATCATATTGATGCCGTGTATCATAACTTCATTTCTCTCCACTCTAAAATACTGTGGCCTCTGTAAATTTTAGACCTCAAACGCCATCACGCACCCATACGCCTAAGCACTGCTCGCAAGAGCTTACCAAATATTGCGTGTCATTTTGAAAGCATCATTCCGCAGCCATTACAGTTGGAGCAACTGCAGCTTGTGGTGCCTCGCCTAACCCATTGAACAGTTGTGCCTTGACCTCACCAGCCTTCAGCCCTGTCATCTCTTCACCCGCAATCTTGCTACTATCCTTGACTACCTTTACTAGTTGTTGATCGATTCCTTTACTAGTCGATGATCCCGCAGGTGCTCTTCCACCACGAAGAATACCAGAACTAGCTTGTTGAATCTTGGAGCTCAAGTCAAGCATCTGCTTGCTGCTGTATTCGCGATTGGTGAATAGAGGACTTTGACTCAATGTTTGAACCCAATATTTGTTCCACAATAGCTCCAGCAGATGCGTGTCTAATGAACTCTTGAAATGTGAGACTTCCAGAGAATAATATCTGCTGCTATGTGCACCAAAGTCCTCAATCTTCGCAAGCGGAATCGTTTGATATCCATCTCCCGATTCCGAGTCCGCAGGCTTGTAGCTCTCAGGGTAAGTTCTGAAGGCTCCGATTTCGACTTTCCCGGCAGAGATAGTGCGATCGGGATCAATGACCACGGCAAGGAAAGGGTCCGAAAACATCTGTTGCGTAGCTTGCGTTCCAACATCGATACCACTCAACCAACATCCATAGCCCGGATGACTATGGTACCATCCCACCGCATTCTCCAACTTGCCCTGATCTCTACACAGCTGTAGATACTCCACCATGTATTCGTTTGCTTCATCCTGAGCATTTACTCGAGTTTCCGTTCCTTCCACGGGTAGGCGAAATGCATCGGTGACGATAATCGTATCCCCAGAAATCTTTCCTTGCATTAAACCCATGACTTCGATGGAACCTCCTGAGCGGGCATGCATGACCATTTTTAGGAGGGCGACGGCGGATATTCGAACATTTTTGAAGTGGTGGGGGTCGTCTTTCCAGGGTTTGTCGGTTTGGATGGCTTTTTGTTCTTCGGAGTCGTAGGCGTAGAGGGCGTCGCGGTGGGGATCAACGAGTTGGACGTTGTTGTCGAGCTCTGTTATCGATAAGGTGAGATTGGGGGATTGTGTAGCGGGGGATGTGAGGGGAGGGGAAGAGGATTCATGGTTGAAGCTTAACTTACCCCAAGTCTTGAAAGCAGTATCCATGGTTGATGGATAACTTTCGGTCAGGTGCTGGTGTGTTACCTATTTTGGATTTGAAGATAACTCGACAGCGGAATGGTAGCTATGTGAGAGTGGCACTGACACTGACACTGACACTGGCTATTGTATTGTATTGTATTGTATTGTCAACTTTTGTGGCTGAGAAGCTTTGATTGTGTCAGGTCAAGTAGTGAGTGGATTATTGCAGCCTTGTGAAGCTTCTACCTAGTAGATTTGGTCTCTTCCTTGGTTGGTTCAACTTGGTTGAACCATAAATTGAACACGGCTTCTTTGGCGGGGTTTATTAGCTCCACGCTAGTGAATAATCCTGGCTCAATCTAATATTATCCTATAATTTTTAACCAATGAGATGCTTCATATGCTCATTTAATGTTTTTTTTTATGAAACAATATAGTGGATCATCCCTCTAGCAACAATTTCCAGCCTCACATTTGATGTGTAAATACGACGTAGTAGTCACGTAGGGTTTCCTCAAAACGATCTCACACCCTCTTCATGCGAATCATTTCTCCATCTTCATTCTAAGTGGACCTTCATAACTTACTTTCCTCTTTCTACAACATCAGATCTAAGAAACCTTACCTACCTACCTAGGTACCAACTACCTGGGCAATCAATTAGATCTTTCGTTCAATGCACATAAAAATTGTGTATACGTACAAAGCACAAAGCACAAACCTTGGAAGCATACACACACATACACACACATACAGACACACCCATACACACATTTTAACTCGTTGATGAAGAGAATTGGAAGAATAAATTAAAAAAAAAGTTATTATCCATTTCACTGTCGCGATAAGAATATCGAGGGTCCGATCATTATTGAGCATTGTTCGATTGTTCTATTGTTCAATTTATTTCGAACTTCGGTATCTCCACCCACTCTTCTATGAGACTTCTCCACGGTCCACAATTTCACATTATTCAAATCCATTTCTTATTACATTACTTTGATTTCTCCTTTCTTCTATCAGGGGCTTCCCGCCATCTCTTTTAATTCACAGTGCTCCCCGCCACTTAACCTTCGCACAAGAGTGGCTTTGCATTCACAATGGATACTAGCTACCTATCGTCGCAGGTCTCGACGATCATAGACCAACTTCATGGCTTGTTCGATGAGATTGGTGTTCCATCTCGAGAGCGCGAGAGTCGAGAATCAGAGGTATGTGGTGGTGCTTACTTGACCTTGGAAGATGTAGTGAAACCTAACCTTTCTAGTTATTCGCTGCGCTCTCCGAGACCTTACACAACCAAGTACGACTGGTCGCGGCCGAGAAGAATGATATGACAGAGGAGGCACAACGAATCATTACAACAATCAAGCAGATGGAAGCTTCCCTCGACGATAATAAGGACCATCTTGAATACGAACCAGAAGATGATGATCTCAAAATTACATATCCCTTGAAGCAATGTCTACAATTATTAAAAGAAAAACATCTGCATATATCAAAGATACACAGGGAGAGATTTGAACAAGTCAAGAGTGAGTCTATATCCTTGGGAATAATAATGGATTGTGCTAACATGATGTAGAACTTGTCCAAGCTCTCGAGTCATACTCATCCCATTTAGAACCATCTTTCATCAAAATCGAACTTCCACCCACATCTCTAAACGCGAGCATTCCCCCCACCTTCGACCTCTCCAACAACTATGTAACCGATCTCGATGATGAATTCACCCGCGTTTACGAAGAATATAATCGCCGTGTCGCAATAGTAAAGGCTACCGCGGAAAATATTATTCAATTATGGGCTGAACTTGGCACCCCACAGGCTCAGACCGACAGCGCAATTGTCAAATACTATCGAGATGCGCCAGAGCAGCTTGGTCTGCACGAAGACGATATTTCCGTATTGCGCATGAAGCAAAGCAAGTTGGTGGATGAGAAAAAAGGTCGAGAGAAGCGATTGAGAGATCTTCGTGCAACGGTAGAAGTTTTGTGGACAAAGCTGGGCGTCGAAGAACCCGAGAGAAAACGATTCTTGAATAGCAACCGGGGATGTGGCATACGACAAATTAACGAGTTTGAGGATGAATTATCAAGATTGAATGAGCTCAAGAGACAAAATTTACATCTATTCGTTGAGGATGCGCGATATAAATTACAAGAGCTATGGGATGGTCTATACTTTTCCGAGGAAGAGATGCTCGAGTTCACACCCGCGTTCTCGGATGTATACAGTGATGCTCTCTTGGAGGCTCATGAACAGGAAATTGGACGTCTTGAGGCTCTCAAGGAACAACGCGCACCTACTTTGGCTCTCATCGATGAACATCGATCACTTGTCAAAGACAGAAATGATCTTCAAGCATCGTCACAAGATGCCAGTCGCCTAATGATGCGTGGCCAAAAGGGCGAAAAGCGTGACCCAACACGTTTGTTAAGAGAGGAAAAGATGAGAAAGAGAATCGCTAAAGACTTACCAAAGATCGCAGCAAAATTGAGAAAGGTTCTGGAAGATTGGGAAGACGAATACGGACGCCCCTTCATGGTTCATGGCGAACGATACCTTGATGAATTAGAAGCTTCCGAGACCAAAGCTGCTCCAGGACCACGTGCCAAGACACCAGCAGGACCACCGCCAAATACCATGAAGCCCCCTCCCAAAACCATTGCTAAAGCTGGAACTCTAGGACGTTCTAACAGCGCGCCAAGACCTGAGCCATCCAGTAGAGCTGGTGCCAGAACACCAACCGCAGGAGGAACACTGAAGAGACATCAGTCTTCGGCTTCAGTATCTGCAGCAAGTGGTATGAAATCACCTTCCAGGCTCCCACACCGTGTACCTTTGTCAAATCTTAACCTTCCAAACTCTCCAGAACGTATTCGACGAGCTGATTCTATTCGACCAGAATCAAGACAAGCAACTAGCACAATTCGGGTTAAAATGGGTCCACCACCATCGAGAGCCCCACCTCCAAAGATGCGTGAACTATTTGAACCGCCACCATCTGCTCCTCCTACTCAAACATATTATCATCGCAATGAGAGCTTTGCTTCTTCAAGCGGTAGCGTCCGACCAATTTCTCCACAAGATGTATTTGAAGCCCCACCACCAAAGGCTAAAGAAAGACCTCAATCTTATCAGGATCTGAGATCATCAATGCGATCAAATTTCGGTCAATCGTTAACTTATGGAGCTGCTCCACCTGCTAGCGCCAGCAATCGTCAACTTTCTACCACATCTAGCTCTACAAACACTGCCTCGGGCTCTGAGAACTGGGAAACTTATGGAGATGTGTCTGAGACTGAGCCAGAAGATGACTCTAATGAGGATTACTTTGCAAGACTTCGAGCCGCCCGGGCAAATCGATACACTCCAGAAGATGAACCTCCTCCATTCCGCGGTAGTGCTACTATCAACAGCAGTATGATGAAGAAACAAAAGGGCTATCCAATTTACAAAGGACCTGCTGGGCAAGTCCTTAGTAACGATCGGTTGTGCACTCGCATTGTATCTGGAAGTGAAGCTAACTGGACTGATGAAGATGCTTTTTGAAGAGGATAAGTTTTCAACAGAAAATTATGGCGGTTGGCGTTTATGGGTTCTTCAACTGAATTATAAGTCTTTACTTGTCGACAAAGGGTTCACCGGCCTAGACAGATTTCATTTCTTGTATTATTTTTTGTTTCAAGCATAGGATATTTTTCTGATACGGCTGTCATGCTTTTGGTATGGTTGAAACGGCCTATCTTCTACTTTACGGTTCTTCAAACATTTGATATTTTCTTTTTGCATTCGCATGCCCTATTATCATAGGTTCAGCGGGGAGAAATGTAGGAGTAAAATGGATGGACGAGATGAGAGATTGGGGGGAATGGCCATTGGAATGGGATGGATTGGGGGGATGCATCAAAGGCGTTCCTTTCTTGAGGCACACATATCTATGAAATGAGGTGATTTTGGGGTCTTGTTTGAGTAGGTAAATATCAAATATGAAATGAGATGTTACTTAAAAGTACTAATTTTCGATCATGTGAATATGAGATTACTGTATCTATCTTTACTTTTTGATTCTCTAACCACTGTGATAGCCAAAAGAGGCAAGTTGAATCCTGTCAATGTTTCCAGTGTAGCTCGGTCGATCAATCTACGGGAAAGTATCCTTGAATTGCATACCTTTTGGTTTTTTATACATCTATTTCTTCAACGTCGATTCAACCCTAAACCTGCAGATTCTACTACGGCGTAGACTCATTCAAAAGAGAAAGAGAAGCCAAGCGGTAAAATGAGTTGAGGATATGGAGTCGGCAATTTATTTGATGGTGAGGGTATGAATATAGGCTCGAGGGGTTATTTGGTTTGAATTTTTTGAAATATTTTTGAAAAACAAATTTGTTGATGGTGTTGTGTGTTGTTGTTTGTGTGTTGTGTGTTGTGTGTTGTTGGATGCGGGGTTGGTTTGGGGTTGGTTTGGGGGG
>NGKG01000010.1:1356133-1445035 GCA_002162505.1 Myriosclerotinia scirpicola | reverse complement strand
AGGAAGTCTTCGACAACGACCACCGCGTCGTCTTCCAAGCCGGATCCTCCTCCGGACGCTTCACCTTCACCGCCGCCGACTCAGGCGACCACAAAATCTGCTTCAACCCAACCTCCAACTCCGGCTCCAGCAACTGGCTCAACGCGCTGCATCCCAACGGCGGCATCAAATTGACCCTAGACATGGCCATTGGAGAGACGAGTCAGATCGAAAGCGATGACAAGGGAAAGATTAATGATATCGTGCAGAAGGTGAAGGATTTGAACGGGAGATTGCAGGATATTAGGAGGGAACAGGTTTTTCAACGGGTGGGTGGTTTTTGGTTTCTATTTCTATAT
Organism: Myriosclerotinia scirpicola; assembly: GCA_002162505.1. Lineage (NCBI taxonomy): Eukaryota > Fungi > Ascomycota > Leotiomycetes > Helotiales > Sclerotiniaceae > Myriosclerotinia > Myriosclerotinia scirpicola. Next base: position 1,444,697 of record NGKG01000010.1, on the reverse strand, counting down.
CTGTTTACATGCTCCTTCACGCCAGGGGATTTCGCCTTCTTTTCATAGATACTGAAACCTTCCCTTCCCCCCACCCCCTCTCCTTCCCCAAACCTCCACACATACAACCCCTCCCAAACTAACACTCCCTTCCCCTCCCCCCAGGAACGCGAAGCCGAATTCCGCGACCAATCCGAATCCACCAACGCCCGCGTCGTCCGCTGGACCCTCATCCAACTCGTCGTCCTAGGAATCACTTGCGCATGGCAACTCTCGCACCTCCGATCCTTCTTCATCAAGCAAAAGTTAACCTAATCTCCCTCTTGCACACTCGAAGGAATATGGAAAGGGGAAGAGACAGGGTTGACTCGATATGTTCTACTTCTACTTCTAGCTCCACATGATCATGTATTTCAAAGCCAGAGACTCGGCTCGGGGGGTAGAAGATATCAGATGAAAGATATCACATATCAGATGTAAAATGTAAAATGAGATGAGAGATGCAATGAAATCTCAAAATTATATGATATTTTTTTCTTCTTCTTGTTTCCCTCCTTCAGTCATGAGGTGGCTGTATTGCATTACAATTTGTAGCGAGAGAGAGAGAGAGAGAGAGAGAGAGAGAGAGAGACTAGACTGAGACTATCCATGGATGTATAGGTAGTATATATGTATAGTATGTGCCTGTCTGGTATGTGATCATTGACTAGAATCAGAGAACCCATATAAACGGGACAAGACAATGCAATCCAACCTCTTCTTCACATACAATTCACATACAATACACGTACACGTACACACATACACAAAATACTCTCACAAGACCACATTAAACTTTCCATTCTTATTTCCATTTCCATGTCCATTTCCATTTCCATTTTCAACTTCCATTACACTGCCTACACACCCTACTAATCGCCTGCCCCCCCCTCTCCCAAATCCACTTGATAGATTAAAATTTGATTTGATTGATTGATTGATTTTGCTTGATACTGAAGAATCCCTTTTGCTTTGCTTTAACATGCACACGAGAAGAAACAACCCCCAATACTTTTTATCATTCATTAAAAAAAACACTCTGAGAAAAAGCATTTTCCCCCATCCATCCATCCCTTTCTCCCGTAGCAGCAAAACAAACAAGAATTCTCAAAGCTCATTCATCCATCAATCACGTCCCCTTCATTCCACCCTCATCCCCTTATGCATCTATCACACACGCAAACATAAATGACAAATCACCTACACGCCCAATTCGCCGAGGCTGCATTGCCACTGAAAAAAAAAGACGCAACACTCCGCTCGCTCCAAAGAAGTATGATGAAAAGAGAACAACCGGTAAAAGAGCTATACATCGTAATAAAGGATCCCCTGTTTCCCATTCCCAACTTCTTTTCCTCGGGATATTGAATTAAGACCAACGTTTCTTTGTACGTGGGAGAGCCATGATTTGATTCGACGAGAAAAGGGGGAATATGCGATGCCAAAGATGAGAGAGGAAGACGGAGTCTGAGAGGGAGAGGAAAAATGTAAGAAAAAACAATTATTAGTCTTGAAGGTGCTTCGATGAAGAGGGCCCAAATGCCAGATGCCAAATTCCAAATGCCAACCTAAGGTATTCTGTTTATGATGTAGTTTCGTTTTTCGAACCTAGCTTAAAGTCGTGGAAGAGTTTACGTATGTAACCACAGAAAGTAAAGGCAAGGCTTTTTAAGAAGTGGAAGAAACGACTTGGCTATCAAACTGATGCAACTCCGGTACATGATATCTTATCTGAAACGATTTGTAAATTGAGGTATTCATTATAACCGACGTTCAATACGAAGGCGGCATGGAAAGTGAATGAGTCGAGGTGTAAAAAATTATCTGAGTTGAAGAAAAATAATTATAGAGAAGTGTTCAACCTAATCAAAAATTAGAATGTTTGATTTGAAGACAAAGAACGACGTATACTAACCGCAGCATAGTGCTTTCATGATCTTTTGCATTGCTGTCGGTGGTGGTTGTTCTGATGCCCTCCCATTTTGGTTCAAGGGTGATTGTTGTGCTGCGCTCATTCTCTGTGGTAGATTGTTTGAACTGTTTTGGAATTGTGCTTGAGTTGAGCCTGCTGGTGTAGATACATCCTGTAGGCCCCCCGGCGCTCCACTGCTGCGCTTCGGGGCTGATGCGCCGGGGGCGTTTGGCCGATCGCGCGTCTTGCCCATCCCAGGCTTTATCGGAGATGGTGGCGGAGGTTGTGCGGCGTTTAAACGAGCGGCAGTGAGGTGACCTGGTGTGGTATTTCCTCGAGTTGTTCCATGTAATTCCCTGTTCGATGCTCCTGGCACTGCATTTGGTTGGTGTAACATATGTTGAGATGGATGTTGCTTCATAGCTTCCCATCCCTTTCCATTGTTCAACTTCATCCAATCATACTCTCCGTCTTCAACTTCGCCGGTGTTCTTCAATGCCTGAGTGAAGAGATCCCGCAAGTAATCGTAATCTGGTGTATCCTCGAAACCTAAATTCCTTACGTAGCTCAAGTATTGGTTGAACTCCTCTGGGAAACCATCACAAAGATCCTTGATGGCGGTTGTTTGCTTCTTCTCACCAATCTTCTCATACTTTTGCTTGTTGGTAGCGGCTTTCAATCCTTGCCATGGTAACCCACCTCGTAAGAAATACATGAACACATGACCTAAAGCTTCAAGATCATCTCTTCTTGATTGTTCCCTCCCTAAATGTGTGTTGATACTCATATATCTTGCAGTACCAGACAATGACTTTCGCTCGCGGTATGGAATGTGTTGTTTTGTCTTAGGATCCCGGTATTGTTTTGCCATTCCGAAATCGACAACATGAATGACATTTGCGGCCTTTGTACCCGGTCGACCAATTAAGAAGTTGTCAGGTTTGATATCTCGATAGATCAGGTTCTTCTCGTGAATTGTTTGTACCCTTGAGAGCTATTTTTAGGAATCAGCATGTGCGAAATCAGTCAACCTTTGCGATGTGGAGAAGACGTACCATTTGCTTTGCTACCATAACCACCGTCTTAGTCGAGAATCTTCTATTGCAGTGATCGAATAAATCTTCCAACGATGGACCAAGGAGATCGATAACCAGGATGTTGTGAAGGCCTTCTTGACCGAAGTAATAGACATTAGGAATACCAGCTATGTTCAATTAGTATACGACCCCCAAAAACATCATGATCGATATACTAACGGCAGCCAACAAGAATCTTGTAAGTTCGATATTCGTCTCGCAATTGTGGTGCGTCACTCTTTCGAGGTTCCTATGCGTAATGATATTGTCAGTAAACATATCCACTTCAACCTCCCCCTTTTATGTAGATCAATGCTTCTTGGTCGATGAAAGAATGAATCGGATGGTGAAATCGATATGGATGAACGTACGAATTTGATAGCAACTTGTTGATTATTGAGTAAATTTGTTCCCTCAAAGATGACACCGAAAGAACCCTCTCCGATTTTCTTTCCCACGCGATAATGAACGCCGACGACATTGGAGGATGATGAAGCCATCGTAATTGTATTAAAAGCTCTCGATTGAACTTGAGAAGTTGGAGGATATGAAAGGGCGTCTGGAATTGATGTCGGAAAGAAAGTTAAATTGACTGTCTAAATCAATTGTTGCCGTTCCAGAAAGCAGAGAGATTAACCACAACTTGGAGATTGAAGAAATGAGCGCGACGACTGTGGTGGTTGATGTATTAGCCAAGTTGAATGTATTGTTGCCACGAAGGGGACATTCAATGCAATCCCCAATGATATTGTCCCCAAATATGTATTTTGAATATTTTTAGGAAAGGTTTGGGTTGGGAGGGATGTGAATGGATGGGAATTTGGAAAGAAGGGTCGGGTCGTGAATGAGATTAGAGAGAGAGAGAGAGAGAGAGAGAGAGAGTTAAAGGCGGCGAAGCGGTGGATGAATGGATGGATGGATGGATGGATGGATGGATGGATGTTGAGTAAAGTTTGGAGGGTTTAGGCTTAAGGTGGATTAGGGAGTTAGGTATTTTCCTTTTTTGGTACTTACATAAATTAGAGCCTAGAGGAGGTACTTAGGTAGCCGTAGCTATAATCGTTGCTGTGACCGTAGAGCCCTTTTTTTTTCTTTTCTTTTGGTCTGTTGGAGAGTCAAGTCAGAATGGAGGAGTGAGTATACGTAAGAGGGAAAGTTGAAGGGAAATCGGAAGTATGTATTTTGAGGCTGACTGACTTGGTTACCGTGGCTTTTTAAAAAGAATTGGTATGGGATTTGGTCTGTAAGATGGTAACGTTGATCCAGATTCCAATCTTTTGGGGATGAATTTGAATGAATGAATGAATTGAGATAGAAGAAGAAGAGGAGGAGGAAGAAGAAAAAAACACTGCAACTACCGAATAAAACCAACCACCTCTGTTCTTTCAATGTTGGAAATACCTAGTATTCTGTTACGGTATGATTGTTACGATTCACATAATAGGTATTTACAGAATACTAGGAAGTAATTGAACTACTTGAGTACAAGATATACTAGGTACATACAAATCATGGACATTTTACTACAGTCCGATGGCTCATCAATCAAATACCTAATATAAAGATTCCAATGCCGACTGACTACCTAGGTATACAAAAAAAGGTGCCGTCTGTATCAATTCATTTCCTTCCCTTCTCTTACCTTTCCTTTCCTTCCCTATCCTTCCTTCGTTTCCCTTTCCCTTTTCCCATTAAACGCTCATGTCCGAGTAAATTAGAAGTCAAAAGTACCGCAGATAAACAGACAAGGCTTTACGAACAAATTCAGTAGGGGAAAATTACCTTTAGGAGGTAAATTTTACTATGGATAGGAAAAACATGCATGGCAATACCAATTTGCCGAACCGGGATCACAGTCAATCAATCAATCAATCAATCAATCAATCAACAAGGAATAATAATAGGAATGGTTGAAATTATCTGTATTTTATACATCTCGAACAATCTCCAGGCTATAAACTTAGTATAAAGATTATGTCCACGGCGGGTACGACTTATGGAAGATGTGGCACATGATTTGCATGAACATACATACCTACCTACCTACTCATTCATACTACTGCAGGTCAAAAGGTCGTGACCTTCATCCACGACCTTCATCGACCCGACCTTCAACCTTCACAAGACCAAAAGGGGGCGGAGTTATCCAAGCACAATGAGGCTGGAAAGGTACTACTAACTAAGTGCCGTATTTGTGTATTTATCTAGGTAAGCCCTTCATATTTATTAGTGCTATACACCAATTCTCGTATCGAATAGTTTTATTCTCGGCATCATTAACCTAGATCCAAAATGAATCTGATCATCATCTTCATTTTATTATATAAACTACTAGGTATATAATCTAAACACCGACTTCTTCAGTGCCATCTCTCAAACTACCAGATGAATTCAAGTACTGACTCCTCCATTCACTTCTTCACTCCCTACACTCATCACCAGATCTCGCACTCAACATCCAATCCCCTATCAGACCTAAACAGAAGCCAAACACTCTACGGAGTACTCCAAGGAGGCACCATCCCCAACTCCAACTCCATCCCCAACTCCAACTCCCACTCCCACACCACAAACCCCAACCCTCCAACCAGTGAGTGACCAACCAGTGAGTGACCAACCATCCATACAAAACACAGCCTACAAATTCCTCACCAATCTCTGCTCCTCCCTACCTACATTCCCTCTCCCTCTCCCAAACCACACGCTAGTACCATTCTCTTCCCTCCAGCATGCAGCATCCACGCCCAACTCGAAATCGAGATCGCAACATCAACGACCCCGGAACGACCAGCCAAGAAAAGAAGAAGAAATTCAAAAGGGAAAATCCATGCAGCACCATACCATCATCTGATCGACCAGAAGCGAGATACCGATACCAATGTGCTTTTCGACTGCTAAGGTTCTCGTCGTCTGGAGTTCTAGACTTTGCTTTGCTTTTCCTACCTACGTCATGTTATATCGATAATAGCAAGTAAGTAAGTACAATCAGTCTACAGTTCTTCTGTCTTCATTATAGTTAGATACATTTACATCAATATAAATCGGTATATATTATACAGTAATAACTCCTATTTTAACCTTTTCGAGTACTTCATTCAGAATATCAAACCTATCTATTAAGTAAGCAGACTATCTATCACGCTTATTATGCCTATACTAGATTTCTTATATTAGAATAACTATAAAATAAAATAATTCAACAAGCAGCACATAACTTTATATAATTTTCTACTCATCTCAACATCTTATTCCCCATATTTCCTCTAATAATCGATAAAATATCTACCTACCTAGTAGGTCTAATATTAAAGTAAGGTTTATTAGTAAGGTAAGTTAAAACGGTAATCCCACCCTACCTACCCTACCTACCCTACCTACCCTATCTTAATCTCACAAACTCAAAAATCCTCACTCCCGCTGCCTGCATCATCGAACTCTATCTAGGTATCTATCCGTTCCCGTCTTCTTCTTCATCCCTATTCAATAATATTCATCCATCTCGATTCTCATCCTATCCTACTCTATACATCCATCCATCCATTCATCCATCTCGATTCTCATCCATCCTAAACTCCAACTCCCACTCCCAATCCCAATCCCAATCCATCCATCTTCAACACACATCAACACACATCAACAACAACAACATCAACATCAAAATCAAACCCACCAATCCTCAATCCTCAATCCTCAATCTCCGAAAAGAAAACTCCCGAACTCCCCCCTCCCCCCCTTCCCGGCTCGTCTCCCGTACTCCGTAGTCTCCCTCCCCCTAACAATCCTACATCCTACAATAATCTACATCCATCCCATTACCACCACCACTATCATCATTATCATCACCACCATCTCCTCTCCCAAAATTCACAATACCATACCATACCATCCCATACCATCCCCCATAAACCCAACCCAAACCAAACCAACCCAAAAAAACACCCCGTCATGACCGATATTTAAGGTTATTTCCACACCATACCCAATACAGTATACCCACCTAAATAGATCCAATATCTAATACCCACCAGGAGTACCCAATAATTCAAGCAAATCAAAATCAAGCAAATCAAAACCTCACCTCCGAATATCCCCCGAAAAGTCCTACGATCCACACCTTAAAAATCCCTGTTTAGCTTACGTAAAACTACCTATTGAGTAATAAATACCTAACCTTGGAAGTATTAAATAGTCTACTAACTTTATTTATATTATTTATAAGAAAAGACGTTGTAATTTGTAATTATAAACTATCTTATAATACCTAGGTATTCGTATATAATAATCTATAAAGTACTATAACTAAACCTTCAACCCAACCTACTTCCTAGTATCTACCTACTACCTACAAATCGACAAAATAAACTAACCCCCCCCCAACCCTCACCTCTCACCTCTCTACTCTTCCCCCCCTACTAAAGAAAGATAAACCTTTAAATTCCCAAGCCCTCCTCCAGGCTTCAAGTTCCAACAAAAATGTACCTAATCCATTATCCATTATCCTCTCTCCTCCACACCCTCTCTCCTCCGCACCCTCTCTCCTCCACACCCTCTATCCTCCGTACCCTCTCTCCTCCGCACCCTCCCCCCTCCGCATCCTCTCCCTCTCCCTCTCCCCCTCCCTCTCCACTACTCTACTTCCACTTCCAAACCCTCTCCATCATACAACCCTCCCCATCATACAACCCTCTCCAAGACTCCCTAAACATACCTACTAGATATCCACAGCACAATCCACCTCCCACCATCATCCAGCATCCACATCCAGCATCCACATCCACCATAACCCACCAAACCCACTCACCCACTCACCAACTCACCCACTCACCCAGGGGCATTCATTATTCAGGGGCAAGCAAGCAAGTAGCAAGACCACCGTCTCCTTACCTAACCACCTAACCACCTAACCATCTACCACCAATCACCTACCTACCAACCCAACCAACCCCCCGAAGAAAAAAAAACAAAAACAAAAACAAAAACAAAAAAACAAAATGATTCCCCTCCACTCAAGATTCCACTATCGCGACTATAAAAACCAACAAAACACAACCCAACCCAACCCAAAATCTTCCCTACAGGCTCACGTGTACAGGCTACAGGCTACATCTTACCTACATCTTACCTACATCTTACAACGTGGAATCTTATCCTCTTACCTCTGTGGTCCATTTAATACAATATGAATTATACCTAGGCGAGTATGATCGATTATTCATTCATCATCAAATTATTCCATTAATAAGATATGAATCGCTACATTTTTATTCTTCTACTCCATCATCCATCCATCCATCCATCCATTCACTAGCCAACTATCCATTCATTTATTCTTTCCATCCTCTCATCCATCCATCCATCCATCCTTATTCATCGCCGTACTTTAGTAATTTTGTATTAAAAAACACTCAAGAACTCCATAACTCCAAACCATACCGCCCGCACCAGCGAAAACCAGTACCACAAAACTGTACTACCCTAATAAAATATCATCTCAGAATCGAATCTTACAAATCCATAACCTCCATTCCCCTCCTCCTCCTCATCATCATCCCTCAATATAACTTGACCGAGCTTCTAAAGCTTCCCTTTCTCCCACCCACACTCCCACTCGCACTACCTCTCCCATCAAACTTCGGCCTAGCCCTATGTCTCGGTCTACTCATCAACATACCCTCCGCCCTCCCCTTCTCATTATCCGCAATAATCCTCTCCAAATCCTCTAATGTCCTAGCCGCCTCTCTATCCATAACTGAGCCCTCACTAGTTTCCGCCCCGATTTCATTTCTAAAATCTTGCTTGGCGAGTTCCACCGCCTGTTGATGCCACTTTTCTATCCTAGCCGCCTCGAGATATATTGTCAATGCATTGTCTTCAATTTGATAGTCTTGCATGATGCGTTCGCGCATGCTGGCGTCAATTCGAGACCAGCGTTGTTCTAACTCGTCTCTGCAGGCTCCGCTGACTTCTTGAGGACTTAATGGTTTGATGGTGAGATCCTTTTCGAATATACCTATTTAATATGTGGTTAGCCTGTAAATCGATGTGGACAACTAGAATGGCAATACTTACGATTCTTGAAGCAGGCCTTGAGTGTCCAATACAATGCCGTTGTCTTCAACTGATCTTCTACCAGCTGATCGTCTTTAGCTTCTGTATTGTTCACTGCAGCCCAATCATCTCTCAATAGACATCTTCTCCAGATAACACGTTGCAAGAGCAACTTCTCCTCTTTATTTGGAACTCCTAAACGAATAGCTTCAAGTGCCCAGTAGAATCTGCCAAGGCTGAAGTCATCTTGTTCCATGTTTCTGAAGTTATCGCCCATTAACGTAAGCAAGTCAACCAAACAGAAAGCATCCATAGCCTCATGCTTGACGAGGTGGGTCATGCTATTCTCAAGAAGGTTCATAAAAGAAAATTGCATCTTCAAATCCTTGTTACCATGTGTTTCCAAAGCAAGTTGAACTTCTGCGTTGTCATCGATAGCCGTGTTGATGGAAGGATATATATATTTGTAAACCAGATCTTGGATCTTGATCAGTCCAAGCTCTTGGTTTGCTCTGACAAGTTCTATTTGGCCTCCATCAGGAATGAGAAACCCGTTCGCTTGACTATAATTTCGACCTGCCATACGTGAAAGCTTGCCGATGCTAAGCTCAACCTTTTTGCTCCAGACATCTTGTTCTCGATCTAGCCCAAGTTCAAGAAGCATCCTCGCGGCCTCATCATAATCACTTTCTCGAGTGATCTCGTGAATCCAGCCAATCTTAGCATACTCTGGTTTATCACGTAGAAATGCTGTGAGGAACGCTCGATGGTTCTGATACTGATTAAGCATCTGTTGCAACTCTCCATTGCTGATATAGTATTCATAGAGAGCGGTGGCCCAGCTCGCACCGAAATCTGCAAAATACTTGTCCATCCGGTCACTGAGGTATTTCGCTCGTTGTCCGAAATGTTCAAATTCGTTTTGGTCGATACCCGGCATACGAAGTCTAACGGCGCAAACACCAACTTCATACATCAGAACACTGGCCAGCGTCGGTAGAACTTCGTGTTTTTCCGCCAGCTTCATTGCTTCATCAGGAAGTTCCCAATCAACTGCAAGACGTTCTAACTGTTTATCCTGTGATTTGGATTGTAGATTCTGGAGTCCTTCTGCCTGCATTTGAAGTTGTGGCGAGTCTTGCGCTGCTATCCATCGTATCCTTTCCATATTGGATCGGATGCTCATATCAATAAGAGTAGGATGCTCTAGTCGTATTTTGTCAACAACTTCAGGATCGGGGCTGCCTTCTGAAAGAGGCTTATTCCAAAATTCTCCCAGTAGCATCGTGACAAGTTCTGTTTGCTTGCGGAGGTTTTCGGCAACATAGAAAGTCGAGGTCCAAAATTCTGGGAGTCCTTCGTAACCTTCTTGTAATATTCCGTACGACAGTATTTCTGATTGCAGTCCATAAAGTCTCAAATTGTCCATTCGAAAGTCGAACGCACCCTCCAATGCACCAATCATCACATCATTAGATTGACCCAATGTCTCCATTACTGAAGCAGGTGGATTTTGACCATCCTGCCATGCGTACTTGAGTATCTGAAATGCCCATGGTATTGCCAACTGCAAATCATCAAGATCGTGTATGAAGTAGTGTCGAACACGATCAAATTCGCCCTTTTCGGCAACAGGCTCTGTTTTAAAATCTTCGTGAATATGGTCCACAAGTTCTGCCAGAAACCCACGCTTTTGTCCTTCGGGTAGCTCTCTGATACGGGTGTCATACCGCTGCCAGACAATTGTTGCTGCCGTCATCTTCTCTGCGTCCCAAAGTAGCTTCCATCGCGTGACCCTATCGAGTGCTACGCCAGTCACTTTGAGATGCTTAGCAAGATCATGAAGAGCGGCTGCTCGTCTTTTGAGATGCTGTTCGAGTGAGGCAGACACTGAGGGAATAAAAGGGGTTTTAGATTTGACAATCTCTGAACTCAATTGTAAAGCAGCCTCTCCAACTTCCTCCGCAGGAAATTGTAATTCTGATCTTCCTGCGAAACTCAAGGGATTTTGTGCCATTGTGCCAAAGAACACGGCCTGTTCCAGCTTGCTCTTCGCAGTGACTTGTTGTCCCGTGCTAGATGCTAGCTTTTCAACATCGGTAGCCGCCACACGAATCACACCCCCACCCCGAACGAGTAGAACAGTAGCCGGGTGCTTCGCCTTGTATTTGCGCGACTTTGCCTCCTCAATTCCATGTGAAATAATTTGTGGTTCTTCCATGCCCGATCCGACAATCTCAACGTTTGTATCCTCCCTAAAATCTACCACATCTTCGAACGATGGCGAAAGTGTGTGATTCTCGGAACGAAGTTGCGAGTCAGGCGAGTCGGCCTGTTTTGCCCTTGAAACGATAACCACAGCGCGATCGAAGACAATGTATGCAATAAGCGCTGGACTTGGTAGGTAAATTCGTGCTTTTGAAATCGCATGCTTGTTGACCGGTGTGGTGTAGGATTTGAGCAGTCGTACATTTTCCACAATCAATTGATCTCGCACAAGTAAAACATCGACGAGGGTGTAATGACTGGTATGTTGATTTGAGAGGGATGTTAGCAAAAGTAGGCGTTTTTCATCGTCGTGATTGTCTGAAGAAGACTGGGTTGTGAAGGTGAAGTCAAGAACCTCGAATGTTTCTAATGAGACGTCGGAGAGAGAGGGTTCGGCCTTTTTTATTTCCTCAACGATTGCTTCTCGTCCCTCAGCTTCAGCGTGCAGAGCATTCTGTCCGTCTCTTTGGAGGTTCCAAAGTTGTATTCTTCCTTTTCCTGTTGCGACAACAATATTTCGTTCTGCTACATGCTCTTGTGGCCCGGCGCGAACAGTGGCAATGTCTCCACGCCATACTGAGCTAGACAACACATTTCGAAGACTGCCAAATATGCCACCGATTGAAGGTCCGCTTGATCCTCTTAAAAATTGAACAGATATCTCGGGTCTTCCATGGCCATCCCTGACTCTTAAATAAGCCAGTCGTCCGGTACTAAATGCGAGAACAAATCCAGCTGTTTCCGCATTCAAAATTTGCACAACAATTTCTCCGGAAAGCATTCCTGGTATAGTTGATCCAACGCCATTACTTTTCAATTTGATAAGGTCAAGTGTAGCGGCGCTGGCGATGGATTCCCAATATGTAATTTTTCCGGTGGTAGGTATAACAACCACAAGGCCTGGCTCTGACGATGATGCAGAAGACGAAACTAACGAACCAAGAGGAAGAGGATCGGATCCATGCTTAGTGTTATGGGGCAAAGCGAACGTGAAAGTTTCGGGGGAAGGAATGTTGATAGCATATGGCCAGACAAATGCATGCGAATGGGTGAGAGCAAGTGCATAACCACTATCCGAATATATTGCGCCGTGATGACGAGCTACAAATTGAATTTAGTAATGGGCTTATTGATCAATGTAAGAGAGTATTAAATACCTGCGATGTCTGTACGAATTTGATCCGGGAGCGCTGGAAGTTTACTAACTGTATAAGTATCGTTTTTAGTCTGCCAGAGGGTAAGTTGTCAGTTTCCAAAAGTCGCAATACAATGCGATGTTGAATAACTCACGAGAACAACACTGCCATCTCCTTTCCCAGCCCGATCTCCCCCTTTCGACTTCTTTCCTCTCACTGCAATCTCTCGTCTTGGATTTGGTGCCTCCTTGGGACTTTCGCGCCTCGTTAAAGTAGCTACTTTATTGTTTTTTGCTTCATCCATTTCAGGTGTTCCATTCTGCGCAAAGGTCTGATCATCGTATGAGCTTCGAACTCTCTTGCTTTTTGGCTGTGCTATTGAATTCTCATTCGAATGAGGTCGCGGACGTCTTCTACTACTCCTTACAGGTGCAGGAGCGCCAGCATTGATTGTAGGTGAAAACATTTCGTGAAGGAGTTGAGTCCGAATTAATTGAGGAGATTTAGAATGAAAGAAAGGTTTGATGTAATTGATGGGGTTGTTGACATTATTCGTGGAAAAGTAATTATCGTAGCTCGTCAGGTTTGTTTTGCTTTAAAGCTTCTTAAGTTAAAGTTTACCTAGTAGATCAATCTGCCAAAATTCATGATAAAGGCGGTGGAAACCTTGGAACCACGCGTTGTAGGCTGAGCTTTGACCACAATTTTAAGGCTTACCTAGGTAGGCTCAGGCTGAAGCTTAATAAATTCTATAATTTTCTGAAGCTTTCTGACTGGAAGAAGAATAAGAAAGTTAAAATATAACAAATCGATGTTTAATAATCATAACATTTATACTCAATTGGGATTAGGTGTATAGGTTTCGACTCTCGATGCGTATATCTCTAAATATGTGTCTATTATAGAAGAATTTGGCGACAGTACAAGTGTGCTACTGTGCAACTAACTGTACAGTCAGTCAGTCCATCATCCACCATCAGCGAACACCTGCGAGACCCTTAGGTAGGTATCTGGAGTTGTATGATATTGGCTTCTCAAGCTTCCAGTCATGACTGTGTCTGCGTAATCTTCTAGTGCTCTCACTCCCGATACGTTCAAGTAGTTCCTGGACATATATTGGACCAATACGTATCTAGATCCGTACCTACTCTTGACAAAACGCGAACATTATATGCAAGGCTACAAGGCTGGTGCACAAGGCTGAAAATGTAACCGATTTAGTGCCGACGATGACGCTTGCATTTCAACCCCTCATCAACATGAAGGGGAAACCCTCTTCCATATCGAACATGAAAGTTCCAAATGCCACCAACAAATCTCCCTCAATCAACAGGGCTCACAATAACTAATCCCCTCATTTTATATCGTGCTTTGTTAGCAACTAAAGCCATTGATCCTGATCCAGCTCAACATCGTATAGCTTTACATTTACAAAAGCTATATTTGCGATTGAAGGACTATAAACCTCAATCTGATTATGCTGATCGATTAAAAGCGATCAGCCAGGCCGTTAAAGATGGCCAAAATGATGAAGATGGCCGGATGGTAGCAGTACCTGGTCATCCTTTAAGAAACAATCCACTATTCGCCCATCTATTCAAAAGAAAAGAACGACAAGATACACTTGCCATGACAAGGGTTCTTACAAGCCATGAAGCAGCCATGAATCTGGATTCTCCACAGGGTATATTACTTCATGGTGAGGTTGGGACTGGAAAGTCAATGTTACTGGATATGCTAGCAGATAGTCTACCGAACAGCAAGAAAAGAAGATGGCATTTCAATACGTTCATGCTAGAGACTTTTGCACGTTTGGAACAATTGAGGCAATCTCGCTCCAAGCATGGAGATCTAGGATCAGAAGATTATTCTTTACTTTGGTTAGCAAAGGATATGATTGAGAAATCACCTATACTTTTCTTGGACGAGTTTCAATTACCAGACCGAGCTGCAAGTAAGATTTTAAGTAATCTGCTTACACCATTCTTTCAACTAGGTGGTGTACTAATTGCATCCTCAAATCGTATGCCAGAAGAGCTGGAAAAGGCCAGTGGTATGGATTATGCCGTTCCTGGTAGGGCAGGACTTGTAAAGAATTGGCTAGGTTTAGCGAAGCCACAGAAGCTTGATATGTTCTCAAGTGGAAACGAATTCTCTGGTTTTGTCGGAGTCTTGAAAGCTAGATGTGAGATTTGGGATATGGGTAAGGGTGGTAGAGACTGGAGGCGAAGAGAACTCGAGGATGTGGACGATGAATCAGCCAAGATGGCTGAAATAATGAGGGAAGAAATGATAGAAGGGTTTACCGGACTCGAGAAACTTTCACCTGGTGACCTTGGGCTTGGATATGGACAAAGCTTTCAAGACAAAGATGATGACAAGATAGCTGAGAAAACCGCCAAGGCAAACACGCCCAAGAAGTACCTTCTCACTTCAGACAGCGACGAAGCTTGGGAAAAAGTAGTAAAATCGGCTTTCCGATCCTCCCCAGATCCAATACCATGGCAATCAACTACCCTCCTCGTCTATGGTCGTACAGTTCCCGTTCCCCGCCATCTCAACGGTATAACCTACTGGGACTTTCCAATGCTCTGTGGAGGTACATTCGGTCCCGCAGACTACATAACCATGGCCTCCACCTTCCACACCTTCATCCTCGATTCCGTTCCTATCCTAACCCTCCTCCAAAAAAATGAAGCAAGACGTCTCATCACCCTCCTAGACGCCCTCTACGAAGCCCGCTGTAAACTCATCATCCGCGCCGCCGTCGGCCCAGATACCCTTTTCTTCCCCGAAACACAACTCCCTCCCTCCTCAAACCCAGAATCGGACTCTAATGAAAATCCTCAAGATGCAGTATACCCCGAAACCCTTTCTGAAATCTACCAAGACCAAACATCCCCCTTTCGTCCTAATATCTCTACGTATACCGATACTCAAAGTATCAAAACAGGGTATGATCCAGATGAAGATGCAGATTTTGGACCGATTCCTGGGGCTGGACATGAGATTGGGAGGCAAAATGGAAGTCTAAAGGGAAGAGGGGTGGATTTCGGAAGAACGGAAAGTTTTACTGGAGAGGATGAGAGGTTTGCGTATAAGAGGGCGGCGAGTAGGTTGTGGGAAATGTGTGGGGGGAGATGGCATGCGAGGAGTGAGGTGGGAGAGGGCTGGTGGAGACCGTTGAGTGTAGAGGCTAGAGGGTGGGAAACGAGGAGGAGTGGAAAGGTGGCGGGTCATGGGATGGAGGAGGGGAATGACCAAGGAGAGGTGAAGGGTGATGTGAAAATGGGCGGGTACGTGGAGCTTGAGCGGCCGGCGGGGTTGGAGGGGAAGCAGTTGGAAGAGAAGGAGAAATTGGCGAATGGGGGGTTCAAGATATAGATGTAGAGGCTTGATCCTTTTTATAAACGAGACTGGAATATTTCAACTTAACACTTTGAATTGGATAATTAATGCGATCATTTAGACAGAACAGTCATTTTTTTTTCATTTAAAAGTAACAATGGCAATTGCCTGATATTCATCCACAACATCGATATTACACCCCCATACCCCCCAACCCCTAACCTCTTTGTCCCCCCCCCTCCACGCACTCACGCACTCACAATCTACAACTTAAACCCACCACCCCCAGTAACGACCTCACTCGCCAAAATCTTCTTCCCCTCCACATCCCTCATCTCACCCCTCTTCCCAATAACCTTCACACCCCCCTTCTTCAACTCCCCAATGACATCCCTCGTCTCCTTCGCCCTCTTACCCAGAACCTTCTCCCCCACCCCCATCTTCTTAATCCGTTCCTTCTCCCTCCTCCTCCTCCTCAATTTCTCCTCCCGACTCATTTCCTCCCTCGCAACGGGTGCGCCTCCACGTACAATCTCTTTATTATCTTTCTTTTGTCCTTCAGCCATCTGTCCCGCTTTATAAATTTCTTGCGGCGCGAGCATGGATTCGCCGCCGGCGATACCCGATGCGGTAGAGGGTTGAGCATCTTCCATGGCGATTGTGGCGACGTCGCCTACGACTGTGAGACTGGGGGCTGCGGGCTTGGGTTTGTAGTGCCATGAGCTCAGGGCGTCGAGTTTGGCGCAGACTTCCTTCCATAGATTCTCGACCTCTTTTTCTTGCCCTTGGACTTTCTCATCGGATTTACTAATGTATGTGTCGGGATTGGTATTTTTAACATGTTCTTCCTCGTAAATTTCCGCGAGACTTTGTTGATTTTTAGAATCGTCGAGTTCGAAGAGTCCACGACGGGTATTGGCAGGGGTTAGCGAGTCAGGACGACGACGAATGACTTCGTCGAATTCTTGGGCTAGGATTCTTCGCTTGATGAGTTCTTCGATGCTTTCGCTTACTTCGGCTGTGATGACGGGAACGGGTTTGCCGGTACGTTCGAAATCGAGATCTTCTTCGAGGAGAGAGTTCATGGGTCGATCGACAGCTTTTGCTTCTCCGGCTAAAGTCCAATCGCGTTTCGCGACGGATGCAGCTTCGAGGCGGCGGATTTCTTCGCTGATCTTGGCTTGACGGCGTTCGTGAGCTGAGCGACGGGATTTAGGGTCTGCGGGGTCAAGGTCTGAAAGGGCGTCTTCGGAGTTGGCGTCGTCTTCATCGTCAAATAGATCACGTCGGACGTCGGCCATAGCTCGTTCCATAGCAGCTTCATCTTCCTCGGGTGCGGAGGCTTTCGCTTTTTTGGCTTGTCTTTCCAAGTATTTTGCTTGCCGTTCTCCTTTGCCTATTTTTCTAGGTGGTGGCTCAAAGAAATCTTTGTAAAGAATATCATTTGTGTTGTCATCGGCTACATCAGCAGCTGCGTCCAAGTCCATATCATCATCATCGTCACTATCTCCTTCGGGTGCATTCAGATCCATGTTACCAAATGTTGGCCCATCCTCTTCTTCATCATCCTCTCCATCTGAAACATCCATAGCCTTCGCACGTTTGGAACTTTTATCTGCTTTCATCGGCATAGACATTGGGTCGGTACCCCAGTCGATATCTTCTTCGTCACTAGCTTCTCCAGTATAAGGATCTGCTGAGGCGTCCTGCCTTTCGAGAAATTCGGTTTGTTTGTTGAATTCGTCGATTGAGAAGAAACCATCATTGAGTTTATTTGGGTCCTCCACAAAAACTCCAGCTTCTTCCTCATCTTCGTCCTCATCTTCGTCCTCGTCCTCTTCATCTTCTTCACCAAAGCCTTCGAAAGCTTCCCCATCGTCCCGACCATCCATTTCGTCCTCTTCATCCGTATGAAATTCTTCTTCCATGTCTTCAAGATCCTCATTCCCTTCCTCACCCTCAACATCAGAACCAATTTCGAATCCATCTTCATCAAACTTCATCATATCAACATCCCCCTCTTCTTCATTTCCACTCTCTTCACTCTTATCCCCTTCAATTTCAAGCTCCTCAAGAGCTCTTTCTGCATCTCCTTTCAACGCATCAATAACCCTCTTCGCCTGTTCCCAAACCTGCTGAACCTCAAACCCTTGGGTATGTATTTTCCTAAACTTCAGCACCTCTCCCTCAGCCTCATCCCTCTCACCCCTCTTCCTCTTCTTCCTCTGCTCTTTCAATCTTTTAGCTTGTTCATCCCCCAACTTTCCCGCAAATCTATCCAGTGTCTCTTTCGCATATTCCAAACTCGCATTGGGTAATTTCGACGAAGGCGCAATAAATGTATGTCTATTGGTCGGAGCAAGTGCAGCTACTAAATCCTCAATTGAACTTTGTCCGTTTGTGCCATTTTGGGCAGACATGGTGGCAGAAACTTCAATGGTTGGGGAGGGGATGATAGTGTGCGAAGATGATGTGTTCGAGGATGTTGTGCTCCCTGTCATATCCATCGTTGATACCCTCAATTTTTCATCGTTTGACAATTTGAAGTTTTTTTTACTCGAAGAAGCGATAAGACTAGCGCGCTTTACGATAACGATCACGTGTCGTATATTAAATCCCTCGCAATGACTTATTTTCGGGACCCTTTCTTTCTTTTTTGACATGTTTTGAGCTTATGGGCTACCTAAACCGACAAGCTCATCATCACTCATAAATATTCTCAATCAAGTGATTGATCTAATTGGTAGCTAAAATATCAAAGTTGATTTGCACGGTTTGATACATTATTAGAAGCTTCCGTGGAGGTCCATTTCACAATTGAACAATTCGGGTTGTTGCATTTTTGGCATAAGTCGCTGCAGTTCAATCAGCTGAAAATGTGCCAGAACTTGCATATATTTTCTCTTGATAAGCCACTTCACCCACGGTGGCCGCCACCACTGAAACACCAACCCCCAGTTGCCCGTTCGTGCCCGACGTTGCAAGCGAAATCAAATACTCTATCACATTTATCTCGATATAGTGGTCGGTCATGCTCCACTGTGACACAACGGCTGTGTTCACAAGGTCCCATGAATCTTGTTCAACACATGTATTGGACGCCACTGTACGATAGCAATGACACAAGGCTGAAAGCCTGGAACTTGCTCGCGTGAGCTATTGCTGCTTCTGGAATCATCAATTGCACAACCTTGACAACGACATTTGAGAAGAAAACTTCGAGGCTTGAACATGCATGTCGCCAAAACGAAGGCATGTTATTTGGCCATTCACCGCACACCAAGGAGACAATCCATCTTCGTGCCATGGAGATCAAGTGTGGGGGGTTCATACATGATGAAAACACTATGCAGATGTTGCATTGATGACAATTGTCAATCGTATGACTTGGTGTTCTCCAATTTCATATCAACTCCTCTTTTAACGCGCGGGGGGCGGGGTAACTCTCCGGGTAAAAACAGAAGGTAACGTCGTCGTCTCCAAATCATCACCAAATAGGGTACTCCATTCAGCTTTCCTGGCTTGAAAAAATACTATACCCCCCTCAAGCAAAGGTCAAAATTTTTGGCTTGCAGTACGCCTAAAAATTTAGCCTTTGCTTAGGGGAGGGGAGAGTAGTATCTGCCGAAATGTACGAAGTATCACAACTTCAGATGAAATCACCGTCATGTTGATAGAGGGGAAATGAGGGGGCAGGGTGGATGAACAACATTAAACGGTCGGACAACGTTTTGTCGGATGACGGCTTGTGATCAAGCGCACGAGGAGATGTTGCAACAGACTTTTTTGTGGTTTAGCAGAAAGAGCAGGAACAGCCCGTATGTATTCAGGAACGAGGAACTTGTTTCAATTATGGTTTGTAGCACCCGCAAAAGCTCCCTACACCGCCCTCACTCATACCGCCAATTCGAAGAATTGTAGCAAGACATTCTATACATTTCATGTATGTTACTGTACTCCGTACAGAAGAGTTGGTGCCATTCCATCAGATACTGCTTCCAGTCCAATGCGTATTCGTTTGTGACTCGGGGCCACTGGCCTAATTTGAAAACATTTGCATATGTATATGCACGCATGGCATTGCCAATTTTATTGGACCTACATCATTCATTCTCGATTTTGAATTGACCCCGTTGAGGTTTGAAAAGTCGATTGCTGGGCAAACATCTGATGATGAGAGTTGGGTAAGATTGAGAGTTTTAATAAGATCCTTCCTGTTCGGATTATTGGGGGAGAAACGCCAAGACAGTTTCTGAGATAACGAACAATCCAACTGATATATATATCCATCCGTCTAAATCCACATTGATATGGGTACCTACCTACCTACTTATGTAGGTAATGAGCACCATTTTAGCATTGCGGAAATACTTCACTCGATTGTTCAGCACATGATGAATGTACTGTCGTAGGTGTAGTATTTATATTTGTAAACCATTAGACCCAGACACAAACTTTTAATATATCTAGTGTACCAATTGGGAAAGTTTGCAATCACTAAAACATTTGAAACCCTAATTGGTGAATGATAAGGGTTTGTAACGGAACATAGCATAGTTTTCTCCTTTATATTACTTTCCATGTGAAACCTATTTTCCTCATCTCATTTCGTTTCAATTGCGATTTGACCATCCATACCCATTCACGTGCCATTCCATTCTACCATAGTAACGGTAATACGACAGTGAAGAACATCATCGAACTTCTCTTCCACGCGATTTATCCGACAGATTCATTCTTTTAAGTACCTAGTACCTATATCGGTAGATACTACTTCGTAGAGTAGTAATCGCTAAAAAGATCCTTGCTATACCACATTATTTCCACTCGCTGCTGCATCTCGGTGCTTTAACTTCCATCAATAGATATCTGCGCACCAATGAAAATCTCGAATTGAAACCAGGCCCTATGAGACCTGTCATATGCATCCATGGATATGCACGCTATCGCTGCCATTGCAGAGAACTAAGAAGGAAAGGATACTGAGGGGGAAACGGAAAAGGAAGGAAATCAAGTGAGCAGAAAAGACTCCGCCGATGTCCATTTTGATACATACTTAAATAGAGGTTCTAGGCCATTGACAACGGCCAAATTGTGAATCCAGATTCAGATTGTCGTACTCCGTACAGTCTCTTTTTGATACAATAAAAATTCCCTCAAATTCACAAAATACTAATTGTGGGTGGCCCCACTTATCGCTCTCTTTTAGATGAATCTCACGCTTCAGTGGGCGACACCTTTTTTACGCGCGACAGCTTTTTTACGTTGAGATTTCGAAAAATGAAGCTATTCCCAACTTTTTAAAGCTACAATAAAGCTATTATAACTTTTTAAAATATAAAATCGTAGAGATTATCTTTGCGAATCTAATAGTTCTACTTTTATTATTGTACGATACTTAGTTCAAAAGTTATTAATAATACAATATTGTAGATTTTGGTAGGTTTTGATCAAAATGTAAATCAAAATTCGATATTTTTTAAGTGTTTTTTGATAATAACTTTTGAACTAAGTATCGTACAATAATAAAAATTAGATTATTAGATTCGCAAAGAAAAGCTCTACAATTTCATATATTATAAGCTACTATAGCTGTATTGTAGCATTCAAAATCTGGGAATAGCTTCAATTTTCCAATGATTTTGATGTAAATTCAGGCATTCAGGCAACTATTTTGATGAAAATCAATTAAAAATCAATATTTCAAAGTTGTACAGAACTATCAATATTATATATTAAGATTTAAAAATTTGTAGTATTATTAATTAAGCTATAAAGATTTATTAGCTTCAAAAATATTTAAATAATTCCTATTGTAGCTTTCAGATTCTAAGGATTACTTTATTTTTACTGATTTGAAGCGTAAAAAAGCTGTCGCGCGTAAAAAAGGTGTCGCCCACTGAAGCGTGAGATTCATCTTAAAGTGAGTGGAAGTGGGGCCACCCACAATTATTCTTTCTACTTCGTATAGGTAGTTAAGTTTAACGCTCACTATCTCTGCTGCCCATAGCATACCTGGCTGGTAGCAGACACTAAAAAAGATATCGTCCGTACTCCCGTGGGCCGTATCTGGGTTAAAAGTCTAATTCACATTTGCAAAAACAATTACCAGTCCCTACTGCCATCTTCCATTTTCTATACCGTACCCCATTTCGAAGCAGGACTTGACCTTGTTGCGTTGCTTCAGTTACTGCATTCAGCCCCCTTGACTGTCTGCCAACTTCATAAAGCTTATTATCTCTCTATCCTTTATTCGTCTTCGTCTTCATCTTCTTCCCAGAGCTTTGCCTGCCGACGTATCGCCCGGATTTTGTACCAGCAGTCTGGATTTCCCTTGTCCACTTGTCCTGCACCTTTATTTTGCAATTGCGGGTATCATTGCGTATCAAATTTCCAACTTCTCCACCAGGACCGCTGTTATCCGCAGCACATGAAAGTTGGACAGGAACAAAGGAAACAAAAGACCTCGAATTTACTTTAAAAAGGAACAGTTACTCAAGCAGCTTACAAGACGGTTACATTGTGGGAATGAAGTACGGTCAGCAATTCCAGTTGGACTCTGTGCCACAATGGGCGGCATGTGAGTTTGAAACATTTTTTTTTAGTTTGGTACGATCTACGATGACGCAAATAACACTGACAGACAACTTTCTCGCTCTGCGATTAGACAATCTCGATTATGATGAATTGAAGCACTTGATAAAGCGAAATACTACGAGGGACTCGGGGAAATCAATCGCTATTCCGGGTCATGTCGATACTGCTTTGGTTGCTTTTGACAATGAATTCTTTACGGAGTTATCAAACCAACATGATCGAGTTGAACTGTTTGTTAAGAGCAAGAGTGAGGAAATTGGTCGCAGACTACGTAAGTAACGGCCAAGCCGGAACTCCAGTTGATCGATACTAATCGAATAAAAGAGTATCTATCAAATATTGTCCTTCGATTCCTTGCAAAATGCACTGCAGAAAGCAGCGATAATCAGATAACGAGGAAGAGGTCGAAGAAATTCTCCAAATACACCACTCAGATTGAAAGCTGTGGAGATGATTTAATGAGCCTGGATCGATTTATCGAAGCTCAGCGTGTCGCATTCTATAAATTATTGAAAAAATATACGGTAAGGATTTGCGTTAACACCAACAATACAAAACCCTTATCTAACATCGTTAGAAATGGACCGGATCTCGAGCGCTCAAGGAACGATTCGAATCAGAGATATTGGGAAACCCAAAAAGCTTCACGAGACAAGATTTCAGCCCGCTACAGTCTCAATACAGCGATCTCATTACCCTTCTCCGAGCTTCCACACCAAAGAACAGTGGGCCTTCTACTCCGACCATGGGCTCAAGAAGAGAAAGTCTCTCCCGTGTTTCAACACAAACACAACAAATGTCACCTCAACGACAGACATATTGGAACGAATACGATAATGGGAGCGATGTTGATCATGACGAACCATATTACATATATGCAGACCCGAATGCGGAAATGACATTTCCTGGCGCAGAGGTTGTAGCAAGTGCGATTAGAAGAACAAAGCAAGGAATGGAAAAGGTCAAAGATTGGTTCACACCCCCTGGGTCACCAAAGAATCGCGAGCGAGAGGCACTATTAGGAAATCGGGATAGAGGATACTTTCAACGCAGTCCCAACGGAACAGCCAATGGTTCAGAAACCGATGTCGAAGATGAAGCGTATGCCTCCTCCGCGGATTTCCCAGGGGGGTATGCAGCTCATTATGCAACCTTCCCTAGCGTGGCTGATCAACGCTTAAGTCGATTTCAAGAACAAACTTTACTATTTACAATGATTGCTTGCTTTTCCTTCTCGGTTGTTTGTGAAGGCGCATCCACACTTCTTCTGGCAACAGGACGACATAGGTTGAGGACCGAAGTTGATTTAGGGGCCCTCGCGGGTGCTGTGTTGGGATTATGTCTGGCCGCCGGTGGATTAATTTGTATGGCATGTCGCAACGAAAAACTCGGATGGGTTCATCGAGGAGCTGTGCTTATAACCACTACTGTTTTGTTGACTTGGAGTATTATATTGTTGATCATGGTAATTGGGAATTAAACCTCTCATTACGATCGCTAAGCTAACAAATACTTAAGACCCAGCGGTAGAACAAGCAGCGAAAGCGAGTGCAAGAAGTTGTATAAATTGGTTTGCCGCTCACATAATCATCACATATGGCGTTGCGCTTGCAGTTATTTTTGCTTTGGAGTTTACTGTTCTCTCGGATTTGTTCATTCGTGTTTATTTACTGGGTCTCTTTACTTTGTTTCTAGCGGGCGTATATTGGAGGGCTCTTTTTTCTATTGGAAATTGGGAGTTAAGCATGGAGGCATGGTTTAGACTGACAGCGAGATTTGATTGATTTTTTCCTGGGACTACAGGACAAGTGGATGGTCCCACGTAACGACTTGATGCCTTTAGAGCTGCATTTTATCATATAGAAGGAAGAGGGTATTGGATCATGCATCAGTTGGATGGATGAATTGGTTTTATAGTTTAGGGAGACACAATTGGAGAGGAATAGTGGTTTTGCTGCGTAGGTATTAGTGGGCTGGAGCGGCGGTGTGCTGACCTGTGGGAGTTTGTGGGTTTAGTCGAGGGGCGCATGTTGGGAGGCTGGTGTATGCAGGTAGTGGAAATGTCACAGTCGAGCGCTAAGTGATATGTAGCGTGAATGGACGTAGTATATTACCTTGAATTGCATATGTCTGTTCAAATTTTCTCCTTTTCATATATGATATGGTATGGTGTGTGCATAGGCATTGGGTGCATTGTACTTACTTTACTTGTAGGCATTTTCTCTGTATACCCAGCCCGGCTTTCTCAACTCGCTCCCGCTAGGGCCTGCCGTAATCTGCTTTTGGAATCGCATAGCTAGCCCAGGAGACTTTTGGAGTGACAGGACTGACAGAACTGACAGCAGTGACAGGACAGGACAGTAAATCCGCTTCGGTATGCATCCCCGTGCCATGTTTATTGGAACGGGAACTAGAGAGGTACACTTGGATGGATGGATGGGGATGAAATGAGATGAAATGAGATGAAATGGGATGAAATGGGATGAAACTAAGCTTTGAGGGGTGGTGGGGCCGGAGAGGATGGGAGGGGACTCGGGGAGGAGAATTTTTTGGGTGTGGGTTTGATGGGGGGTAACGGGTTTTGGATTTATATAGGTACCTAGTATTTATGTAAGCGAGGGTGGGGTGGCTTGGAGTGGTACCTGGGTGCCTGGTATTCTGTGACATCCTGGTGGCTTTTTTGTACTGGATAAGGAAGGTGGAAGAAAAATGCTTGGTATGAATGATATGAATGGGGGTGGGATGAACGTGTTGGGTTTGGGCGATGTTGATGCTGATGTTGATGTTGATGCTGACATCAATATTGTTATTGTTATTGTTATTGTTATTATTGCAGCTAATGGTATGGTATAGTATAGTATAGTATAGTATAGTATACCTAGTTACTAGTATCATTGGTATGGCGAGCAATATCTCAGTTCTCGGGGGTATCCTCTTCATCCGTCTATGAATCTTTCGTGGGTGGTAATTACATAGTAACTCTCCTTCTATTTCTTTTACTTGTAAGTTATAAGTACAGAGTTCAGAGTAGTACAGAGGAATGAATGGGTATGGATCTTTGAGAAGTTTCTTAGAAGCCTAGACCTAGATTTGGAAAATAATAGAGTTTGGGTTTAAAGTTTATTCGTTTGTTTATTTATTTATTTATTTATTTGTTTATATTTCTTTTTTCATACTTTTTTACTTTTCTTTTATACTTTTATGTATTTATATATATACTTTTATATTATAGAATGGTGGAGATAGTGTGCGGTGGTGGGGCGATTGATATAAGGATGAGGGATGAGGGATAAGGGATCTACCTAGATGGGAGAGGTAGAATAGATTGATACTGTGCGGGGATTAGAGCATTAGGTAGATGTTATTGGATGGGAAGGGGAGGGGAACGAGTTTATATAGTATAGTATATACATTGTATTGGTTCTGGGTTTGGAGTTTAGATGAAGAGGTGGAGGTGGAGGGAGGTAGGCCTGGTAAGGTGAGTTAATTATCTAGTAGTTGAGAATTATTATGATTCATAAATAGGGTGATGCTGGGGTTTAATCATTTTATATAGAGGGAGAGATATACCGGTACTGCTTGGTAGCGGGTGTTATCACTGCTAATTTAAATTATCTTGTGGTTAAACAGACTTCTACTCTTTGTAATGTACCTGCATATACGAGATTTACTTTTGATATGAAGTTCACAGATGTCATTGACATAAATGGGGTATCATGTTATATATTATCAACCGATTAACGGGGATCAATACTGGCAGGAATTAGTTACCCCAGTTAGGTGTACTATGATCTAAGAGTTCTATTTTGAGGATGGGATTTTTTTATGTAGGTGGTTGTAGAGGTTGATGTTATAGTATCGAGTGGATAATGCAATGAGAGTCTGAGAGAAGAGATATTGTAGGGCGTGTGAGGAACTGGGGAACGGGGAATGAATGCTTTTGTTTGGTGCTTGAGAGCTGGAGTGGGAGTCAATAA
This sequence comes from Myriosclerotinia scirpicola, assembly GCA_002162505.1. Taxonomy (NCBI): domain Eukaryota; kingdom Fungi; phylum Ascomycota; class Leotiomycetes; order Helotiales; family Sclerotiniaceae; genus Myriosclerotinia; species Myriosclerotinia scirpicola. Next base: position 1,418,317 of record NGKG01000010.1, on the reverse strand, counting down.
TGGTTTCAGTGTGAAGGATGGATTATTATCCTATGGCGCAATTGCATCTTTACATACCTATACATCTTGGATCAATATGACATCTATTCATCCAATTTCTGTAGGGTGATGATAACCAGAAAGAGCACGCAATGCATCCATACACTTAACAGACCATCACTACCAAAAGACCATGATAGGAAAGGAAACAGCGTCAAGACTACCAAAATATGAAAACAAGAAAACATTATTGATCATCATACATCGAAACGAATCCTTATATTTCAACGATGAACAACCTCCTATTCTCTAACCGCAAGCCTGATACCCCCTTACAATGACTCCCGTTTCACAATCTCTAAGTAGGTATAACGACCTAGGAATTACAATTCCCGCTGATGGTGTTCACACCGATCAGGCCATTGTCTGTTGCGTGTCATATAGAGATAAATCATAACCCCACATCGAAACCCATTCTCCCAAACCGAACACCTTACCTTCTCCTCCCCCGCCCTCAATCTTTGCGCACGAGCGTCAAACTTGGCTACATTACTCTCATGGATATTTCTTAATCTTTCTGCAAGAAACGCTTTACGTTTGTCCCAGTATGCTTTTGTATCGTCATCCCTGACTTCCTTGAGTCTTAATAATTCATCGAGTTCTACTCCTCGGGCGAGTCTTTCTCGGTGGTATTCATCAAAGAGGGCCTTTTCTCCACCGGGAAGAGATTCTACGTCGGGATCGTCGTCTGGGTCGGGGATTTGCATTCCTTCGTAGAAGGTTTCGGGGTCGAGTCCGGCTTCTAGTATGGCGTAGTAGCGGTCGCGTCCCATCCACATTCGTGAGAGGGGCTCGTAGTAATTGAAGAGATAGGGAGGGGTCTCTGAGCGATCCAACTCGTCACGTCCGCCTTCGGGTCTTGGTGGGGGTGTGGCCGGGGATCCAGTGGGAGAACCTGGGGAAGAACCCCGGGGAGAAGGAGTACCCAATGGAGAGACTGGCAGAGGAAGTTGTTGGGTACTAGCTTTCGTGGCAGGAGGAGGTGGTTGAGCACTAGCTATCGTGACAGGAGGAGGCGTTGGTGAAATTGATGATGAGGGATCCGGGGTCCCAAATTCATCATCATCTTTTTGAAGATCTGTGATAAGCTTTGATTTAGGCAGTGGCATACTAACTGTCCTACCTGGAAAGAATGGTGCTGTCGTAGCCGTGGGTCGTGGTTTGGGTATGGGTCTGAAAGCGGCGGGTGGATCTTTTTTACTATGATAGCCCTGGTTGGGAATTACCTCCCGAAGCTTGTCAAACTGCATTTCACTTATGTCTTCGTCCTCAAAGGCCAAAAGCAATATACTTATTCGATCCATTTCTCCTTGATGACTATCGATCCAACCCTTAACAGCTCTCATTGCTGTAGGGCCTGCTAAATTATAGGGCATGTCAAAGCGTCCAACAGAAATTGGTGGAAAAACAATAGATCTGAGTTTGTTTCTCGCCGCCAGGTCTAGACTGTTCCGATAAGCGTCAACCAGAAGTCGTGGATCTCTTTGTGTTGGGATCCTGTAATCCGGACCAACGGCATGGATAAGATATCTGCATGATTTCATGTTGAAAGATCCAGTCGTTCCATAAGCTTCGCCCACCTGCCCTCCATGTGGAAATAGCTTTTCCATTTCCGCGAGGAGCTCTGGTCCAGCGAACCTGTGGATCCTAAGAGCAGGTTCTTTCCGTAATTCAGCATCCGTAGGATTAACCATTACATCCACTGGATATTCCAAAAAATCTCCAATGACGACTTCGACTGTGGTGCCATTATAATACGTGGTCTCAAAGACCTCAAAATCCTCTTCAGTCACAACACTCATCTTGATAGCGGCTTGATTTAGACGTATAATGGACAATTGTACATATGATAAGATTTAGCAACCGAGTCGTAGTCTCAACTCCGAACTACATCAAAATTGACTCCTTTCAAGGACGAGTAAGTAAAAACACAAGGAATGAAAGCAGACCGTTTGCGGTCTAAGATAGTAACAAAGAAAGGTACTAGAGTTGTTTTTGACATGAGAAAGAACGATCCCCGGGGAAGGTAACCAAACCAAAGACGACCAAAACAAAGAAGTTAAACCTTATCCAATACTATCTCGAAAGCTCAAGGATATTGATACATTGCCCAGGTGAAAATTGTATATATATGACTGATATCGATGCCATAGTAATAGTAGCTCGTTTGTTGTGAAAGCAGTCGAGTCGACTCCTACAATCGAATACGTATAATAGCCACTACGCGTAAAGTTTGATGTACGAATTATCGCCATGAAACCACAGTATGTAGATAAAGTCTGTACGCTTCGTAAACTTTGGAGTTCGGTGCGATCTGATGAAGCTTTGAAAGTCGAAGGAGTGACATTACGCACGGACCACTTCACATCAATAAACCTTTCAAATTTTCAAATAATGGTAAATCACGTGTAGATTCACCCCTTTTTGACAGAATACATTTTGATATGTTCTTCTTGTAGACCTGTTTCGCCCATAAGAAAGGCCATGAAGCCATCCTGAGGTCTACCCAAATTATATGAGGCCCATGTTGTTAAAGTAGACTCCTGATTATCTGTTAATGGTAGCATGTTGATAGCAGCTAGCCTGCCCAGTGAGAAGTGGTGTGTTCGGTAAAGAGTGACAGCCATATACAAATGCAAGCCTGGCGATAAAAAAAGTAAAGAATGATATATCAAATGACTGCTTAAGCTCGTGATCCATTGTCGCGGTTTATGTATGGTAAAGATGTTGTGCTTCATGCTCAATTCATGCAGTTCGTTTCGTAGAGCAAAATCGGAGGGCTCACAGTTGTGCATTCATTTTTGACACAATTCGCCCTTTCATGGGATTCTCCCTGAATAGAAAATCTTCGTCAATATAAAGTCAACAATGGCAACAATAAGCTGTAATTGTGAACTTCAACTGTATGAAACGCTACAAGGTCCAGAATTTTAGTAAGCGATGTGGCGAAAACAATGTTTCCATGATTTGTTCACTTTGAGATATAATGCTGAATGGAAGAAGGTTTCGGGTTCATTTTGTGTTTGAAACTGTATGTCGTCCGGTTCAAGGATCTCCAGCTTCTTATATTAAGCCTTAATATAACATGGGATGACAGCAGATCTAGATTGAATGCGGCGATGAAGCAGACCGAATTATGTCGACAAGGCTGAATCTAAATTCTTTGTTTCAATGCGCAAATCTGGATATCCGACAACTCCGTTAATGTAGGATTTGATTATGGAGAACTTTCGCCCTAGTAGTGTAGTTTAATAGTTTTACAATGGCTAATTTGACTGAAGGTTTTAGGCTTCGAGATATGTATTCGTTGATTCGTCCATTGTACACAGAGCGACCAAAATAAACAGCAAAGCTTATAGTTTTCAATGAAGCAGGAAACAGAGCTCCGCGTGAATAAATTCCAGGTATGTTCAATTCACCATTGGTGAACTACCCAAAAGTTCAGATTGAGGACTGGGATGTCAAGGTATGAAAGATTTGGAGGTCTTCATCACTATCAGAATCAGAATCGACTGCTGCCGGTTTTCAGCGGGACCCTTGAGATATTAAAAGTAATTGTTGTATCTTTTGCATTTTAATAGATATTTGATTGGTTATAATCGTTGAACCTCATGGCAGTACTAATTAATGGGCTTCATTTTTGAAGAAATCGGCCATCGTAAAACAGATGGAAATGTAAACCCTGATTCCGGGCACAAATTCTATTGTTTGAAAGAAGTTAAAGGAAAGAAGAACAGATGATTGCAGAAGCAATACAAATCGCTTTTAAAGTAACGAGCTACTGCTCATGAAAGTTCCTGCAGGTTCAACTATCAAATTTCATGACCGACTTGCCAATTTCTCTGCCACCGAGAAGACATCTGAACGTGAGATTATCCCCCGTGCCACCGAATATTATTTGTTGTTGATAATCGACGTAATGCACCCAGCGATTAAGTTTGTCATTGTACCGCTTTCTGGTATGCCCACCTAAATCAATATTCCTTTCCAGAGTTGCAACGATAGTTCCAACTTTCTCGACCCCTGTATCGTGTTAACAAAGTTCATTTTCATTGATTAAACCGACATACCAGGGTCAAAACAATGCTCTGGCTGCTTTTCTCCTGCAAACGCATAAAGGGTATCGTTAAAGACCGTGGCCGATCCAGGGGTGTACTCGCGGCTAACATCAATAGTTTTGGAGGTGCCTTTGGTGATATCATCACCCTGCACATGCTCATTAGCCAATGACAAGCAGGATATTGCTAATTTGTTACGTAACCCACCTTTGAAATGATCCATCCAATTCTGGAATTGCATTTCTTCTTATTGTCCCACGAACTAAGAAAAGCTCTATTCTCTGGATCTATGCCTTCACGGAAAGCCATATTCAGGTGACTGCCATAATGGCGACGGAGGTGCTTCACCCTGGGCACAATTCCTTCCAATCCACGCAGAGCAGCTCCACGCACAACAGCAGATTGACTTCAGCAAATTAGCATTAAACTCTGGCAAAAGCATGTATGGATAGTGGCTCACGGGTGTAAGGGGCATATCAAAGTCATGTTACCAGTTTGCCTACACCACTTCTTCAGCGTTTTATTGAGGTATGGCGATTCGGCAAAGCCCCCGACTAGGATGAGACGCTGAAGTATCATGAATTTTAGTAAACCTCCTTTGATTGTGATCAACATGGAATTGAAACATACGTTGATTTTAGCATTTTTAGCATCTTTTGCTGCTTTCGCTTGCTGTGATACCAAGCTTATGATTTCCGCAATGACGGGATCAAAGAGGTCCTCCATGTCTTCGCTGAGAAGTTATCAGCAAATTAGCTATACATGCAGATAGATATATCTTACTATGTGAGCAACACAAGTCGGTCCTCCTCATCATAATGCTCAGAGCCCGAAACATCAAGATTGAGAGGGCCCAGCTCCCCCACTTCCTCCTCCTCGTTTCGTCCAAAATCACGCTTCAGCAGCTCAAAGGCCGCCATGAATCTGCTTCCTGGACCCTTTTGACCAAATGGCAGATCATCAAACGCCGGTCCGAATCGCTTGGAGAGCAGAGATTGAAGGTTCCGATCGATGTATGTTGATCCACATTTTCCACCTATTTAGGAAGTCAAAATCCAATCCCGATAGACTGATCGTGAAACCTGGAGAAGACTTACCGATACCAACACATAGTTCGTCAAAATCGAGGCGTGGCTGCACCTGTGTTATCGTATATGTTGTGATGTCAATTGTTCCCCCGCCACAGTCACAGATTAGGACATTTTCTCCGGGCTAAATTATTTAGTATATGCCATCACAACAGGTATACTCAGACGTACCAAAATGGGATTCATTGCGTTTGACTTAGAATATTCCTTCAAAGTCGCAATAGCTGCGGCTTCTGGCTCAGCAATCGTGAAAATCTCGTCTCCTGGTCTCTGTCCAAACCCGGCATTCTTGGCAGCTTTTAAGGTAGCATCTTTGGCCTCTTCTGACCATACAGCAGGTAGTGTTACCCAGCATTGCATCGGAGTGTTTTCAAAAGTTAGGTCAGTCATTTGTCGTCGCAGCTTTCGTGATACATGTATGTATATCTCATGCAGAAAATCTTCACAGACGCCCGCGGCATCGCGAAATGGAGGTAACTGCAACATGCCCGTAACCGTCATACCTGCAAGGGAAGGGTCATCGTGTTTCATTGCAGCAGCATTTCTGTCGAGCAGAAGTTTAGTCCATGAGTAAGACTTCAGCTTTGGGTCAACCTCAAATCCCCACTTATTGTTCCTGAGTTGTGGATTTTCCCGACTGTACGCAATTCTCGTAGGAGTTTTCCAAGCCACATGAGGGTCTCCAGGCCATGGAGACATAATCGTGATGTCCTCTGTGCCAGCTTTATCCGTGGTAACGTAGCTAACGCCTGTAGTATTGTCAGAATGTAAGTCCTGGGAGATATGAGGTGCATACCTGAAAATGTTGTTCCATAATCAATTCCTATAATGATTTTGTGCTTCTCCCCCTTTGTAATAACAGAATCTCTAGCCCTTTTCAGGGACTTGCGTTCCGGTTCCGCCTCAGTCGTCATGATAATGGCAGTGATAGGTGTCGGTGTCTAAAGAAAAAGTTCTGACAAATTTTTGAAGTTGACAGGAGTTTATCAACATCATCCTGTGAGATTAAAGGAGGTACTAGAAGTAATTATTCAGTTCTTGGGGCGACCACGCTTTCTTCACTTGTTTTGAGATTGAGAGAGAGAGCAAACAAACACGTTGGCACGATCAGAAACCTACATTTAATTACCTAACTCATTGTTAATTGAAACTTGGTTCCGTCGCACACCTATTGGCAAAGAAACTTCTACCCCCGTCTCTTCATTCTTGGTCTTGGTTCTATCTTGAGTACCGGCTGTAATACTCTAGTCAGAACTAGAACTATTCAAGCACAACTGAAAATGACCTGCGAAAGTCAGAAAGAAAAGAGGCCTTCTCTCAGAAAAAGGCAACTATCAAAAGCCATTTCATCCCGGACCTGCCCGGGCGAACCCATCACTACCTATAACAATTAAAATTGAAGAAGACATCAACTAGCATTCAGTGGCTCAAGAAGCTTCGATGAATGATCAACAAATTTCTATCGATCTCGAAGCTCACGGATACATGGATGTAGAGCTTCCATCACCGGTCTCAAAGAGTGGCCGTGGGATACAGAAAGAAGATCGATACAAGGAACTTGGTACGTTTTCATACATTCATTGAGAATCTGTCTAACTTTATCCTGTTGCAACAGCAGAATCTCCCTTTGCGGCTACGAAAGCGCCTCATTTTTCGCGCAACTACTCTAGCGGTCGATTTTTATCGAACTCAAATCCTGAACGCCCACACCAACGAAATTATCCCTCTAGGAACCTATCGCAGCCCCCTCAGCAGCCGCAAAGTAACGAGCAAACGGGCAAAGGATTCCGGGGAGGGAAAGAATCAGATCAAGCTGTCAAATTAAGGGAAATATATAATGCAGCACTCGAGAAAAAAAGGCAAGATCACGCGGCAAAAGAGAGACAGTTCCAACAAAGTTTGAGAGGGTTGCAACTTCAAATCAACGATTCTGAAGACACAGTAAAAACATTACAAGATAAAGTCGAACAGCTCGAGTCTGAAAAGCATGCCATAGAAGAAAAGCACAACACCTTCATTAGAAAGCAACAAGAAGTATCGTTCAGGCAAATGGAAACCTCACATTGGATACCCGTGGAAGATAGCAAAGTTGTGGCAGACCTTGATAGACTCAAGAGAGACATGAGAAGGTGGGCGAAAAAAGAATCGATGAATGATATGGATGCTATCCTGACATCACTTGATACGAGCGATGATGCAGCTCTAAAGGAGGTTTTAACAGATGTGGTCCTCTTTGAAGATGGTAAGCTTCCGCAGGGATTATCTCCGAGAAAAGCTCCAGGACTACTCCTGAATGCTCTACTAGCCCATAGCATTTACACAACCTTGTTTCGAAATCCTTTTTTCTTTTTCGGGGAAGAAGATCAGGAATGGGCGAGGTTGCGAGAAGGGCTAGAAGGCGTCTACGGATGGGGCCTGCATTGTAAGTGAAACCAACAATGAATCGGAAAAAGAATTAGACTAATCTATATTTGATAGCGAGTCGAGAGGATGCCCATGTCTGGCGATCCCAAACCTTGAGACTTTTATTACCCCCGATAACGGCTGAGACCTCAGATGAGGATAAAGAAGCACATGACGCAACTAAAGAAATGATAATTGAAGTGGCAGACCGACAGGCTTCGAAGTTTCTAGAAGGCGCAGCTCGGTGTCTCATCAGTAATGAAACTCGATCTAAGAATAGAGACAAGCTCAAAGATATCTACCGAGAGGCAGCAATCATGTCGTATATGCTATGGACCAGAAGAACGACACTAAAGTGTATGACGTTGGCAGACATGGTCGATCCACTTTTCAATGCCGAGGACAAATATCTGATTCCGCATTCTTCGGTATTTCACGAAATTCACGAGGATCATCTCAGAGGAAGAGCTGTTACTATCATGGTGCATCCACTCTTGATGGTTTATGGGACGGATGATGGGGTGGATTATGACCAGGGACGTCTATGGGCACCAGCGGAAGTATGGCTTGATAGCAGCAAATCTTCCACAGAGTAGCTTCGTTATGGTTTTGATTGCACTCAGCGATGCGTGATCGTAGTCCTGAGGGGCTGAAATGGTAGGCGGGATATTGCTGGAGGCTGGGGAACTAAGTAAGCCTATCATTGCTGGACGTCGATATTCTCAGGGATTTTCCAAATAGTGTTGACATTAGCAATTGCGATGCTTCATAGTTGCTGATAAATGCATAGTTTTTGCCTAACATCCTATGTGCTATATGATGCATGTGACATCTGTTGGAGATTGTGCGAATCTAATCCGAAGTTTAGCCGAGTCAGATTGGATCCTCTATAGCTAGCAGCATCAGTAGGTATCTTTGGAGGAACCATTAGGTCCTTAGCACTTATCAAATAAGGTGCTCATAAATAAAATCTATAGTAGCATTCATGATCATCTTCTTACCACTTACTAGGTACCTACCTAGGTAATGAAATAACTCCGACTCTTATTACTCTATTGAGTCTCTGGGCTAGTAGTTCTAGCACGGGGCTCTCTAGTGCTTATCACCAACAATTGCACCTCCGCCTATATATATTCCTCAATTGTCTCAACAATAAGTCTTATGCAATACGAAAAACTAGGTACAGCATCATATCTAGTTTCTAATATCGCGCCGAAATCATCATGGAATTCCATCTTCCGCAAGGAGAAGGCATTCTACCCTACTGGCTCCTCTTTGTGAGTTTATTTTCTTGTCCAGTGACATTCAATTCAGTAGTCTATATTCCCTTTACAGTTGGATCGCAGATACACCAAAAGTACCTTTGGAACTATAAAATAATTCATAGCCTCACCAACTAACCCCCTTCCCCGCAGAACGCCCTCCTCAGTTTCTTCAACTCCCTCCAATCCTTCCTCTCCCTCACCGAAACCCGCAAAATATACGCCGGCCCCAGATCCTCCATCCCCACACCCCAAGTCACGCCACTCTTCGCTCGTACATTTGGCTGCTACACTCTTCTCTCCGGTATGCTACGCGCCTTTACCGCGTACAATATTTCGGATCCCAATCTCTATGCATTGGCTACTTGGGCGTATGTGGTGGTGGTGGGGTATTGGGGGACGGAGTGGTTGTATTTTGGGACTGTGACGGGTGGTCCGGCATTGTATGGGAGTATTGTGGTAGATGGTGGGGGTTTGCTCATTATGTTGAGTCAATGGTCTAGGTACCTTGCGTGATGGGTTGGGGTGCGAGATGCCTGATTTGTGGCGGTATTATCAAGACTGGTGGCACTCATATTCTGCGATCAGGTTTATGATCAAGCCTATACTTTATAAGAAGTCTTATTGATTTATGATTCATATTTTAATTCCTGCTGTATTGTTTGGGGATTCGCTGATTGTAGTTGAAGTACTTTTCATTTCTTTTCATTTCATGGTGTGTCTAGCTTATCCAAAGAAGTCCGCTATATATCTCATTTACTATCCAAGAACTTCCACTATATATCGTTCATTTACCATTCAAAACATTAACTATAACCCTTTAATTATCACAACCCCAACTTGTAGCCCCCAGGTACTGCCGTTTGAAACAGACCACGAGGGTCGTATTTCTTGCTGACTGCTTGCATCTGAGCTTTTATCTCTGGACCATATCCACCTATGACGTCCTGTCCTTTGTTTGCATGATTAGAATCTATGAAGCGATTAAATGTTCCTGAGGTTTTCGATGCTAAAATTATGTCGTTCAATAGAGTACTTGTTGCAGCTTCCATAATTTCGTTGTCGCTTTCATTTACCCAGCTGGCAGAGAGCAGAGCCAAGATGATAGATCCTCCTGGCGCATTGAGAGGTAAGCCAAGGCTGTTACCACCCTGAGCGATGCCTGCAGATACCACTGCATTGTTCAATGGTTGCAAGGTAAGCGACCACGAAACTTTGCTGATATTGGCGATGGGTAGGGTACTAGCGTACCAAAGGTCATAAAGCTTGTTCAGCATCCCAATGTCGTTATAAAAGGAAGTAGCAAAATTGGTCTGTCTGTAGTGATAGGTTTAGCTTTTGCATATACAAAGGGAAAGTTCTCCTTTGGTAGAGAGAATTTGCCTACCTAAGGCCAGATGGTGAAAGGTTCAGATCCGACAAAGCAAGACTGCTCAAGTTCTGAATCTGCATTGTACTACCAATCGATGGGATCTTTGTGAAGTTTTGGAAGGCAGATGCGTTCACAGTGGGTTGAGCATACGCAAGCTCGTTTGCGAAGAGATACGTTGAAGGACCTGCAAATGCTATAGACATTATAAAGCCAGCGTTGTGATCGAAGTCAGGTGCTGATACGAAGCTGCTGAGTGCTTCGAACTGTTCTTTGACGGTAGAGACAGGATTGTATATAGTTCCCGCCCACATGTCTCCTTGTGGGAAAGTCTTTTTTGTAATGCTCGTTACAATACCGAAATTATTTGAGCCTCCTTTAAGCACAAGCCAGAGATCTCTGTGAGAGATGGAAGTGGCGGTGTCCATGCTTCCATCAGCTAGGACAACCTCAAATGATATAACGTTATCACAGCTAAATCCTTCCCGCGCGGCAAAATACGAGAGACCACCTTGAAATCACATGAAGTAAGTTTCTCAACACTGTCTAGGATTCCAAGTTAATACTTACCACCTATAGTGAGACCTCCAACACCCACCGAACCTGCTCTTCCCCCTGTGGTGGCCAGTCCATATTGTTCTAAATAGCTATAGACATTAATCCATCTTTGACCGGGACCGATAGTGACCGTGGATTTATCGGCTGAGAGGCTGATCGCATTCAACCCACTCAGATCAATAGTCACGCCATCTTCAATATTTGCACTTCCAGCAAAGGCTTTATGCCCTCCACTACGGACCGCAAATTTGCAGGACGACTTGTTGAAGTCGGATAGTGCGAGCACCCGAATGGCTGTGGAAACATCCTTGCTTGTGGTCGGCGAAACAATGCAGTATGGTGTTACTAATTGCTCCTGCAATGACCAGTACGCTTCCAATGAATTCTTGTACGTAGTGCTGTTTGGGTAGAAAACCTTGGAAGGCAGAGCCAAGCTTAGAGCAAGACACTGAAATTTGTATATATTTAGCTTTTGTACTTCAAATCTGGATATGAGGGGTTGTATCCCAATTGCTTACACAGAGGGTATTTGAAGCAGCTACAGCCAATGCTTTCGAAACCAGCAGAACTAGACCAAAAGATATCATGAGAGAAGCCTGGTGAGCCATTATGATAGCTGGTGTGAGAATGACAGGAAAATGAGAAAGGTAAAAGACTGATCACAGTGAAGATATATCGAAGAAAACTGATCAAGTAAAGGTAACGTGAGCTTACATCATCACTATCGACACTTCGAGTTAGTCTCCATGCAAGAAAAGGGTCTAGAAGAGAGATGAAATCTGATGTCAGCAGAATTTCCACGTGGGTAACCACTTTAAATTTATATATGATTGGAAAATCCTTCCACAACACAGGGGAAATTATATTAGGCCGCAAAAATTCGGAATCTAACTCATTTCATCCCACTTTCCAGTCTAGCTTCTACGTTGCCTGTCATGAATAGATAATTTCTTGTGCTGGTTAGCTAGCAGCACCTTATAAAGCTCGATTGAGCTCTTGAAACTCTCAGGCAGTTTCGCTCAGCGTGAATATCAATCAAATTAATCCATCAATTTTTGCGCACCAATAATTCTATATCTAACAATATCAGGTGTCCGTTTTATCTTTGCTTTCTTATTCCAACGTCGAAACCGCAATAAATAACTTATGTTTGGTCAACAAGAGGCTCAAACTCCAGTCGTTCTCTCGCCTTTTGAGATCCTCAAAGTCACTTCTTCCAAGCTAGGGTTTTCCCAGATGTAGAATCCAAAACAACCATTCTCAAATATTCCAAAACGACCCCACCATCCCGCACATCACGATCAATACTTTCCCATCGATTTTAGAAGCAGAAGTATCTGGGTTCTCTCCTATGCACAAAAAAGCTTTACTGGCAAGTGCAATATACACCTCTCGATACAAACAAATGCCCATAAGTCGGAGTTGTCCCCATTCAAAAATTCATATCTGCTCTGGCGCAGTCTTCCAAATTGCAATTTCGCGAGACTCCCGTTCCCTTCGCCATAGACACCAGTAATCCGCAGACTGACCATCCAAAAAAATTCAATTTTACTTGAGAACCATTGTTTCCACGAACACCTTGGATCTGACACATGGACTAGCCTAATCGGCCTCCGTCAACCTGCCTGTTTTTCTTAGTGAATTCCATGTTAATTGGTTCACTACCTGGTAAATTGATGTATAGACCAAAGTTTCCGAGCTGAATTGTGTGAGTGCACATTTGAGTATGTTGTTAGTCCGTCCTTTCGATGATTTTTCGATGAGTGTCTTCGTTGGCAGTGTACGCTGAGGCGGCGCAATACACAGTGAGATGTGGTTAAACTTCTTCCATGACTACCTGGACATCTTTTACATCAAGGAAATCAGCCATATGATAATTGACATGATTGAAAAACTTGGAAGAAGGAATGCAACTCAATACATGGACTGTGAATCTTTGGTAATCGAGCTAACGATTCTTGACCTCACCAACCTTATTCTCCCAACTACCAAGGCAGATTAATAAAGAGAAGATGTCATCGTTATTGTTTTCATCGCGGCTGATATTGTTGACAGAACCCTAAGATCTAGGTGCCTAGTTATTCGTTGAGACAATTCACAGTTACACGAAGATTGACGCGGGGGATAGACATGTAACACCTTCGCATGTACCAGGTTAACATCCATGCCACATTGCGTTTTCTGGTGTGGAGCTAAAGCCCTCCTGGTGCCACATAAAATCACATCATGCAGATTTTTAAATGAATTTCAATAGATGGCTTAGACTCTAACCTTCAAGACTCCGATTTGTGTAGCATTGCCACTTCTGCATGTACAGATATGGACTAGCTTGTGGGAACCTCTAGGATTTATCCGAAATGTCGATCAAGGGTAAAGGGCTCGGGAAACTAGTCTAAACACATATGGGCCTCATCGTAGAATCTGTTCTTGATTTGCCTGGTCAAGTATAACCACTGGTCTATCTACCTTGCTGATTCTTCGTATCATTATTGATTATGACGAAACAAAACCAGCGGCTATGTGCCACCTTTATAGGTGATTGGACATTTTCTTCTCATTTTCATTCTATAGCTTATAACCAATTTTAACTCAATTAGTGTTACGTTAAGCCTTGTAAAGCCGACAGCTTCTGTGAGTATGGCCTTACTTAAAGGCCTCTTCAACCCCTTGCGATACATGAATGGATCGAATGATACCGTGACTATTCGGATGAACAGGCCCTCCAACACCCTCAACCTTTGCTTCGTATCCTCCCTTGGGAACTCCGTCTAGAGAAATATACTCATTACGTAGATTAGATGCAGATTCGGTGTCGTTCTGTCCCCGTTTTCTGTTCGAGTATGGCCATGGTTTGCCCGACAATTCCGCTGTCTTACGGCTCGGCATAAGACGAGAACGGAGACTTGGAAAGAATTTCCTGTCGATGATGTAGGCTTGTGCAAAGCAAGAGAATGCTGGTGCGCAACCCACGAGTATGGAGATGTATATTTCGACGGACCTGTAACTTTGTAAGCACAAGTACTTGGAAACTGCTTTTGAACAGTAAACTTACGTGCAAATAACGGACACGGAAGAGTACCATGTCTGATCAGCAGACTTCCATAGTTTGGGACGATTCGCAAGTTGAGCAACTGCAGCCACAACCGCCCTAGTATTTCCAATCAGTATCAAGCCCGATTTTGAAAAGAGTTTTGGATAAGAAAATTTTCATCTTACAAGCTAGCGGTCCCAAATACGGCGATGATTGCGAGCTTTCGTTTCGGGGACATGTGTAATCGTACCACAGAGGTCAACGGAAGGGCGAAGATATACAGGTCGAGAATTACTATCAACACTGCTTGTGCAACATACCAAACCTCCGTATCGGTGCAACGTGTTGCAACATTATAGTCCCATGACTGGCCTCTGTGGGGAGCACAATACCAACACGTGACGATGATGTTAGGGATGTATAAGAGGAAGTTAAGGAGTATTCCGCCGTTTATGCCCCATTTCATCCTAGGGGTAGTAGAGAACACTCGGTGGTATAAGAGAAGGATGGATAGTTTTGCAAAGAATGTCGACGGGTACAAGATAACCTGCGACGCAAATAATTTCTAATCCAAACTTTAAGTTAAGTACGATGAACATGGTCAACCATCTCACCTTGTAATAACCAGGAATGAGAAGCCAGCTAACTGGTATATCCCATTGATGCCGAGCATATTTGTTCACTGTATTGAGGTAGTTTACATGAGTAAAGTTTTTCCGATATACAACAACAGTTAAAGAGCTTTTACTTACTAGACATCCAAAGCGCAGACCAAGCAATACATCCCACATACCCAAGCATACAAAACACTATCAAAGCATTGTCAGTAGACTATCATCACGTCGTAAGAGAGGATATGTACGGTCGTCTGCACCCGCAACCCGTTTCTTGGTGATATTGGCTATCATGCGGCAAATAACAAAAATACCAGTGACGGCTATGAAAGAGACGTTGATTCCAAGTACGACTGGCGCTAGGGAGAGTGGATTAACAAAATTTGGAACTATTCCAGTTGGTGGGACTCCAGCGGGTATCTGAGAAAGGTCCGTGCCAGGCGGGATATCTGTCAAACTCATCTTGGACGAAACGAGGATACAGATGTACGGTAGTTGGAGCTGTAGTCTATAGCGCGATATGAAGCTCGAACAATAAAATCAAAGTATATAAGGAGAAAGGAAATTCGAAAGTGCTTACTGAAACTGTCGAGTTAACTTTAGCACCGTTAATTGTAAGAACTACTGCCACGCTTATTTGGAAAATGCTACTTTGCAGATTCCTGCATCCTTTTTTCAATCGAGTGTGGCACGGGAATGATATAAGAGTGACTGGGGTCTTGATTTGATAATCGAACCCGACTTGCATAACCATCAGCATCGTTCCAGTATTGACAAATAGCACCCGATCAATATCGGAACTACACAAAGTGATTATGTGACACCCGGTCTTGCGTCTTCGATCAAATCTAGATGGCCAGCCATACTTAGGCTGAAAGTATAAAAAATGGCTCTTCCGACTCAATCAGCCTTCTAAGAAAGATGAAACTAATCTGCTCTTTCATTTTAGACTACTTGATTGTTCAAATAGTGCGCTACATAACTACACCGATTTAACAAGCGAACTTGAGGGGCGTGGATGAAAATGTGATGTGGGAGAACCCCTTTAATATTTCAACCTACCCCTCTCATCCCTTTACCTTTTGATTATTATTATTATATTATTATTATTATTATTATTATTATTATTATTAATAGACCTCTTGATACAGATTCTTTAGATACTTGGAAGATATATAAAGTAATCACCTAACCTAGTTGAATCAGGATTCGAATCATTCGACTTTTTGTAATCCTTTTGGGGGTAGAATCTGTTAACGCATTGTAAGCCGACAAAGAACACGCAATAGCCTAGAGAGTGGGTGTTACGGGAAGTAAGATATTACCTTACGGTACATACAGGGACTACATGATGCCCCTGTCCCCAAATCAAGTTTCGAATATTTTATATGTTATCCTTACCTTGGGAATAGGTGGGATGATTATGTAAAGAGATACTATCCCCCCTGAACGAAGGTTGAATTTTTTTGGTGTACTCCAAGCCCAAAATTTATAATTAGCCGCCGTGATTCTTTCTAGAACTAAGTCTAAATTTTCGGTGGTAGTAGATCATGACCCATGTCCTACACCATTAAATACACTCCCTTGAAAAGATTAAAATGACACATCTATACCTTCTATATCAAGTTAGATCCGTTCGAACAGAGGTTGGGGGTTTTTAGAAATCAATGAAATGAAATAAACGTTGTACGACCGCATTATAAAAGCGGGGCTACAGCGCTTAATTCTGACAGTGGACAATGTCACGATGTCGATGTAACATCATTTCCAAGCTTTAACAGATAATCATCCGCTCGCCATGTGTGGAATTAAGACTGGCAACCATTCAAAAGAAGCAGCGTGGCAGGCGATGCCTTTCAAGCCCCTTGGTTATGTCGAACCTGAAGTTGTACGAAAGCAACTTGTAGAGTTGCACTTGCCACCCACTATTGGATTACCGGTAATACATGTAAGCACTTGCCTCTGTCAGGTTACTGATATTGATAATCCTCAGGGTATCTATTGAATGTAAGATCTTACTAAATCGATTCATCAACCTGAACTTGAAGATAAGAATCCATATCACATACAAGGTAGATACACTATAACCGATATGGGTTTCGCGCCCGTAGCGAATCCCGGATTTCGGGAAGCGGCACTTCCTTTCCAAATCATCAGGATCGATCGTACCTGCATGGCGAGCGCCGTATATTTGATTGCGCTCAGTAGTGGGGGAGACGAATCTAACTTCGATACATCTACTTCGTACTGCAGCTTTCATTCACAAATTGAGATTGACCGGAGGTTATGCAATAACTGATCGGATACTGCTCCAAAAGCAACACTTTCATAACCGAGCATATTGTCGGAAAAATAATAGCCGTATAGTTTCCGTAAGACTATATCCAAATCAACACAATATCCATATCCATATCCAGGAATTAGGGAACAAGATGACTTACTGGCGTCTACACTGGTATACCAGCCAATTCTCTCGAAATTCCTGCAGAAGTACGATTGCAACTACTTGACTCCGAGAGCTCATGTATCATTACATGGCGATCAAGTGTTGTTCTTCGAGAGTGTATAATTATTGTTTACTAATAAATCTGGTCCTCGAAAAGGCCAACTTCAGTAAACTATGTCGGCCCACGGCACTACGATTAGAGGGAAGAGATACGAAACCTAGATATGTATTTTCTTTCAGAATATATAATTTCCAAGCAAACAAGTGTTGCAATTTGGGTGGTGGGTGTAGAAATGATATGTTGGTGAAAGGTGTGGTTTCGAGGCGGTAGGTAGATTATAGGTTCCGATAGAGGAAAGACCGAAGCCTTACAATGCCTAGTAGCTCATCTACGACACTGTTCTTGCAAATCCTTATACGGGCTCTAAGTTAAGCTTCCAATGATGCTTGGCATTAGTTTTTTTTGCAAAATTATATCATTTTCATTACCTATCATACAGTTTCCTAGCATACAGAGCATCCCTTATCTCCCCCTTAAGAAATGGTACAAATAATCTTCCCCTTACTGGTATTTTTCTCCATCTCCTTATGCGCTTCCGCCACCTTCTCCCAAGGAAAAACCTTATCCACAAAAATCTTGAATGTGCCATCCTCGAATTTAGGAAGGTACTCCTCCAACTTATCCCTCAATTTTCCCTGATAATCCACATCTCTACTCCTCAAAGTACTTCCCTCAAACCTCACCCTCTTCATCACAAATGCACTCATATCAACTCCATTTGGTAATTTCGTCCCGCTCATCACACCCAAATTCACAACTCTTCCATCCTTTGCCGCTACGTTGAGGTTTCCTTGGAAATAATCTGCACCGATGTAATCAATAATGATATCAACACCCTTTCCATCAGTAGCAGCTAAGATTTCTTTTGCCCAATCTTGTGTTTTGTAATTGAATCCTGCTGTAGCGCCCAATTCCTTGACGCAGAAATCGATCTTTTCTTGCGAACCGGCTGTTACGTAAATAGCTGATGCGCCAGAGTTCTTCGCGAGTTGAATACCGGCAATGGAGACTGACGATGCACCCGCATGCCAGAGGATAGATTTTCCTTTGGAGAATTCACCGACTAGGTACATAGCTTGGGTGGCGGTTATCCATGTCTATTTTCGTTTGTATTAGCTCAATTGAATCATCAGGAATTTCTTAGATGAAAAGATGGACAGTGACATACCTCAGGAATACCAGCAGCTTCTTCCCAATTCAAATGATCCGGTTTCTTCAAAAGCATATGCGTGCTCACAGCAATAAACTCCGCATAAGCTCCTCCATAAGCCAAACCGAAAACTTCATCTCCAACACTGAAACCTTCTTTGATATTTGAGCCCAGACTTTCAATTGTACCAGAAAATTCTACACCGAGGGTTTTGGGAGCTTGTGGTGGAACAGGGTAGCGGCCTTCCCGTTGAAGAAGATCCATGCGGTTAAGACCGAAGGCTTTTACTTTGACAATGGCTTCGCCAGATGATGGAGTGGGTTTTGGAATCGAATCATTTATGTATAAAGCGTCCGCATGACCGGTGCCATTTTTGATATCTGTTAGGTTATGTTAGTATGGATTTTGAGATATGCGTTTGTATGTGAGTGCTGGAATGCCCAGGGGGGCAAACAGCTTAAGCTTTGAGTGCATTGCCCTGCGTTGCATTGTTGCATTGCATTGAATAGTACATACCAACTGCACGCATAGTTTCAGGCATTGTGCAAATCCGTTTAGAAAATCGAAATAGAGCCTCAAAATGGGATAGAATTGTCTTAGGAAAAGATCAATTTGGAAAGGCAATTGATGTTTATAGGTGTGAGGAGGTGGGGCTGACCAATGATGATAGCGGGGTAGCTAAAATTCCTGCTTACAAAACTTGCCGAAAATAGTGACGAAATAGGTACCCGAAGCTCGGTATTTGTAATTAGTGGGTAATTTTCCGGGTATGTGTATCTGGGTATGAAGCTAATAGAATCGGGTCGGGAAGTAGGAAAATGCCCTTATACCTTCATACAATGAATGAAAGGTAATGAATTCATGTCTATTGATTAGTAGTCTGATTCTTTATGATCGGATGAGACAATCAAAGAAGGGAGGAGTGTTAGATTTACTCTACGGACATCTTCAGGCAGTATTGAGCGGTTGATTGTAAGGTGTTTTATTGTGCTTTGAGCTTTGAGGTTGTCGCCATGCTATACTAAACTTTAAATGTGATCCCTTTGTGTACGGTCTTTTTTGCTGGGAGAAATAGAAAGAGAAAATAGAATGAAAGAAGAAAGAAGTGAAATACTTACAGAAAGAACTTTCAGTCCCGGTCTGTAGCAAGGCCTCCAATACTGCTTTGAATTGCCGGTCTAGTTCATTCGTCATGGAGTCGGAGTCGGATTCGGCCATCTTTGAAGTACCTAATCCTAATTAGAAGTAAACTTAAAGTACCATATTGCTAGCTGGTGTGCTTGGAGCAAATGTCCATTTTTGGGCTCAGAAAGGGCTAAAGGAGTAAAATAGGCTGTGTTTTTTCAGATTGAACTTACAGTTCGAGGGGTATAACACTAGTGGTGAGTGAAATAGTAATCTCCTAGTCTGCAACGCTTCACTATTTACGATTAGCTTTGACTTTGAGAAAAGGGCTAGAGAGTGCAGTCATTGTTCCTTTGATATGGTATAGTATGAGACGATAACTTATCAGGATCAGGTTAGGTACTTCCAAGATCTTTGCTATGCCGGTATAATATGAGTATATATGGTTAGTATGGAAGATGTCAGACCAATGTGTGAGTAAATGGTAGCAACGTATATAGAATTAGATTAATATGAAAATATTGAACATAAGCTGATAATTAGTCGGCATTTACCTCCTGATTGTCATGAGACGTGGACTCATTGGGGAAGTATTACTCTATTAACTCCTATATTTGGGCATTACGTTGAGTTCACATATATCTTAAATCACGAAGAAGCATGGGTAATTGGACAATTATATTAGGGTTTAAAAGAGTGTGTTGTATTATGAAATGACAGACTTACCCATTGGGTTTATTAAAGATAGTGTTTTTTTTTGGTTTTTAGTTTTCGTTTTTTGTATCCAAACTAATGACTTACCTGCACTTACCAGCAAATTTCTCACTTGAGAGAAATAATTCTAAGAAAGTGATTTTTTGGTTTTGGTTTGTGGTTTTTTGTACTCAAACGAACGACTTACCTGCGCAAATCCCTCACTTGAGAGACATAATTATCAAGAAAAAGGAAACAAGAGGGATAAACATGATTCAGCTCCGAGTCTAGCCTCCAAACACTGGAATGGCACGCGGCTCACTCGAGTCCCGCGTCGGCTTTTCTGCGTTTACGCCCCTCAGGAGCGATGAGCCGCATTCTTCTTCAAATACTTGCGTTTTTGTTGTTGTCTTTGACGGTACGATCGGTAAGACCCCGACTTCGACGATTTTACGCTGCTACTGCCAGTGTATTCGACATCCATATGTTCATCGATATCCGTAACTTCATCGATGTCCATATGTTCTTCGATATTTGTAACTTCATCGATGTCCATATGTTCATCGGTATCCGTATCCTCATGAATATCCATAATATCATCCTGCTGTTCTTCGCTAGTATATTCGATATCCATGGTCTCATCGACTTCGATGATGTCACCCTGCTTATGTTCGATGGTCATACCGTCGAGAAGATCGGTAATTTCAATGACTTCATTGCTTGGTAGATCTTGCATGATTGCTTCTCTGGAAGTATTCATTTTGGTTTATATGTTGTTGAGATTTGAACGTTGTTGAGATTTGAATGTTGAGAGTTTTATGAGGAAGGAAGGGAGAATGGTCTGGGTTTGAGACGGGGTTTTATACTTGAGACTTTTCATTTAACACAAAGGCCTTTGTTGTGTATAAACAATTAACAATGTGTTGTTCTAACAACATGTTGATTTTAGATAAAGACATCGTCTTTGTTACTTCCATAGAGAACTATTGGTCGTTTGTAATTGTTCTCTGTTTCCTTTGTCATATGGTACCTCAATGAAAGATCGATTGAAATCAAGGGAGAAACACACAGCCAAGATAGGTTAGTCGTGGACTGTGTTGATTGATCTGCAATAATTTCGTGGTTGAGGAAGAGGGACGACTGTAGTGGAAAAATGATTTCCATTGATCTGAATATGGGCTCCGAGTTAGGTCAGTAGGACATAACCACATGGCCAAATTTTATTTGCATCGGTACAACGGATTCGAGTAGTTTACGCCCCTTCGATCAAGCCCCGTTCGCAAAAGAAGGTAAATATTCCATAATTGTAGCCACAGCCCACTTGAGTGTGGTTGTCATATCAATATCCAGACCTCCATCCTGACATTTCAAATTCAAATCATTAACAACATCATCTTTCAATTGCCCCTCAACATCGCCATCCTCGAACATCCACTTGTGATCCTCGACATAATTTGGCCAGACAATCTTGTCAACGTACCCTGGTGGATCTTCCCAAAACCCCTCAAGAGTCACATAGCCACTACGAGCTTCCCTCCGACCTTTTGCTTTTGCGTAGCTAACACGAAGAAAAAACTTCATGTCAATCAGGGATTGGACTGGGGCCAGAGACTTGGAATAGAGGAGAAATCCGTCAAAAATGCAAAGACGAACAGGAGACTCTGCGTCTGATAAGATACCATGACCTGGTTGGCCAGGCTGAGTCCAAGTTTTTACTTGGGATTTTAATGCTTCGATCTCCGAATCAGAAACTGGACATTTTCCAAGGGAGTTTTGGTCTTCTTTGGAATCAAGATTAGGCTATGAAGTATGAGCACTTATACTGCGAAAGTTCCCACCACCAAAATGAAAATGTGAGTTGGGAGATCTAACGAACAGGAAATGTGGCATATTTGCGTATATGCTCAAGAGATTTGATCATTTGTGGTATATCTAAAGCTTCAGTGCAATCCCAATCTACCAGATCATGCTTTTTGGGGAGTCTAATTATTATTAGTTAGGGATGCGTCAAGAGCACCCGGAGAGGAGGATGAGAAGGTGACACAAAAATGGCGAGTAAAACAGAGACACAGCAAGAGGAATTCAAACTTACTCTTCTTCG
Source organism: Myriosclerotinia scirpicola (assembly GCA_002162505.1). Taxonomy (NCBI): domain Eukaryota; kingdom Fungi; phylum Ascomycota; class Leotiomycetes; order Helotiales; family Sclerotiniaceae; genus Myriosclerotinia; species Myriosclerotinia scirpicola. Next base: position 1,396,319 of record NGKG01000010.1, on the reverse strand, counting down.
GGTCGATAGAAGTCATCTTCGTGAAGGACGACAGTATTTGGAAAGATATCACGCAGAAGTCGACTAAGTGTTGTCTTACCACTAGAGGAGCATCCACTGATTCCAAGTACAACTGCTTTTCCAGAATCTATCATGGTGGATAAGATATGGTCGATCCCGAGCTTACTTCTCGAGCTCTTAGAAGGAGAAGGAGGGGTTGGATATTAGGTAAGCAGTGTCAGATTCTTTTATGCATGGCGCTGTGACCAAGCGTTGGATAACGAATTTTCCCGATATCATCACCCGGGCACGAGAATCAAAAAAAACTTCATTTGAGATCAATGTAACGGTGATTTGACTGCGCAAAAAGTTACCTCAAACATGCCCAGGGTTTGAGGTCAATTCCGTTGCCAATACTCAAGTATATCCTCAATTTTCATTCTTATTCGTGCGCATCTTCTATAAAAAGAAGCCGAACTTAAGCCGATCAAGTTGAATCCCCAGACACGCAATGTACACGCCAATCGGATGCTAGTGGACAGTTTCTGGGGCTGGGGGCAGTTGGTACTCAAGACGAAAGTATTTGCTTGGCCTCGCCTCGCCTGTTTCTCCGAGTAATAATTGTCAGTTATATATTTATTGAAATTGTTGTTCCCTTCTTCACCCAAACAACCTTTTCGGCTTGAACACCTTCAATATGCTTTCTCCCTTCAGATTAGCTAGCAGGCAAGCAATCACCCGCGGTGTTGCTTCTAGAAGTAGCATTGCCATTAGACAAGCTTCCACATGGGCTGATGTGCCACAAGGTCCTCCAGTAAGTATTTCTAGTCAATGGACTAACTTTAGAGACTCTTAGGCTAATTGACTGTAGGATGTAAGTTATTGACTTTCCCCATTCGATGGAGGGGTAATTTTCTAATTGTGCGACTTTTTTTCGTCAGGCTATTTTAGGTATGAATCAAGAATGGAATCAATGATCTGATGTAGAGTCTAACAGAAAACTAGGTATCACCGAAGCCTTCAAGGCAGATAGCTTTAAGGAGAAGATTAACTTGGGTTTGCCACACTGAATTGCTCTCAATTTGACTCCGCTAACTTCATTCTTTAGGTGTCGGCGCATACAGAGATGATGCAGGCCAACCCTACGTCCTTCCCTCCGTTCGAACCGCAGAAGACAAGGTTGTTCAAGCAAAGCTCAATAAAGAATATGCTGGTATTACTGGTGTTCCCGATTTCACAAAGGCAGCTGCTGTTCTTGCATATGGTGAAGGATCAAGTGCTCTCGATCGTCTAGTCATCACACAATCCATCTCCGGAACTGGAGCTCTACGAATTGGTGGTGCTTTCCTTCAACGATTTTACCCTGGCGCAAAGAAAATCTATATTCCAAACCCATCATGGGCAAACCACGCCGCCGTCTTCAAGGATTCAGGTCTCGAGGTTGAGAAATACAGATATTATAACAAGGATACCATTGGTCTCGATTTCGAGGGTATGATTGCAGACATTAAGGCTGCACCAAAGGGAAGCGCTTTCTTGCTTCACGCATGTGCACACAACCCCACTGGTGTAGACCCAACTGTTGAGCAATGGAAGGAGATCAGCGAAGCAGTCAAGGCCGGTGGCCATTACGCATTCTTCGATATGGCCTACCAAGGATTCGCCTCTGGTGATACCGACAAGGACGCTTTCCCAATCCGTCACTTCATCGAGCAAGGTCACAACCCATGTCTTGCCCAATCTTTCGCCAAGAACATGGGATTATATGGTGAGCGTGTCGGAGCATTCTCCATTGTCTGCGCCGATGCCGCGGAGAAGAAGCGTGTTGATTCACAAATTAAGATTCTCGTTCGTCCTCTTTACTCCAACCCTCCAGTCCACGGTGCCCGTATCGCCTCTACAATCCTCAACGACAAGGCTTTGAATAAGCAATGGCTCGGTGAGGTCAAGGGAATGGCTGATCGTATCATTACTATGAGGGCTTTGTTGAAGAAGGAACTCGAGAACTTGGGCTCAAAGCACGACTGGTCTCATATCACTAGCCAAATTGGAATGTTCGCATACACTGGTTTGACGCCCGAGCAAATGGATAAGTTGGCCAAGGAGGTAAGTTTTGTTCAGCTTGTTGAGGTAGAATTCGTCTTTGCTAATCGTCATTACAGCACTCTGTATATGCAACCAAGGATGGTAGAATCTCGGTCGCAGGTATCACCTCGGCAAATGTTAAGAGATTGGCTGCTGCTATCCATGCTGTCAAGCCATAGACGGTTCATATGATTGCGATTGCAGGTTTTCTATAGCATGGTGTGGTAGATAAGATCTTTCTTGATTTCGTATTAGAACTTCGTCCAGCGAAATAGATAGAGCAACATATTCCATCAAAAGAAAGAAAAGCATCTTCCCTCTACAAAAGATCGCTCCGTCGCTGTGCTTGCTTGTACTGTTAACTCGTCTGTCTATTCATAATTTACCCAAATATTCCCCTCCCCGCTTTATGTCCCAATTTTTTCATCACATCTGAATCAAAATTCCCATTCATTCTAGCCGTACTAACACAGCAACAACTCTCGTCCCATCTATCAAAATCATAGGTTCATCAGACCAAATATCGAAATCATAAAATCGTAAATAATCCTTCTCTTTCGACATGTATATATATATACCCTTTCAACTACCCCTCAACCTCTCCACGTCCCTCTTCACCTCTCCTACCTCTGCCCTCAACTCCCCAAACACCCTCGCAATCTCTCTCATTTGCCTCTCCTTCCGATCATCCTCCCTCCCCACCCCATATCCCCACAAATCCCTTTCCTTCAATTTAACTCTCTCCTTTAACCTCTCTCTTCCCCCTCTTAACTCTCTCATGTAATTCTGCAACGCTTCGACTGTTCGCTCATCATAGATTATTTTCTCTCCTTGTACATATTTTAATTGGAGTTCGTGGGAGATGGCGCGGGATTGTAAAGAGAGGAAGGATATTTTCGTGGTGGTGTGGCGGGTTATGGGACCGTGTTTGGAGCGCTCGAGATGTTGAATTATGAGGGTTGTGGCGTGGTGGTAGAGGGCGAGGAGTTGGGCGGTGGTGTTTGTGAGGGTGGTGCGGGAGAGGGCGAGGCTGTGGGAGGTGTTGAGGAGAGATGATTGAAGGGTTAAGACTGTGGGGAGGAGAGTGGGGATTTGGCGGTGCAGGAAGGAGGAGTTGGTTGTGGGGTTAAGGATGCGTGAGAGGGCGAGGGCGGTGGAGTGGAGGTTACTGCTGAGGAGGGCGCAGAGCTGAGGGAGGTGTGTGGGTAGGGAATGGTATGTCGGTGTGGATTCGAGGAGTGTGATGTCTTGTTTGGAGATGGAACTTGAGGGAAGTGACAGCTTGGCTGTGAGAAGAATGATCAGTTCGATGAGTTCATCTGGGAGCTCGGCTGCTTTTCGCGGGGGCGCGGGTTGCGAGGTTCGTGTTCGAGGTTTGGCGGGGATGGGGGGTGGTGGTGAGAGGTCGAGGGATGATAAAGATGATATTAAGATCTGCGATTTCGCGGCCTCTATTCTGGCGGTTTTCAATGTCTACGTTTATATTTTAGTGATTGTAAAACATAGCATATGAAGGAATAAAGCTACCGCAAAAACAACATCCCGCTCTTTCTGAGCAGGATGATTTTTGGTAGATCCATTGGGATTAAGAATATCAGTCGAAAGTTTCTTATATAAATCTGCGAACTTAGGATTACTCTGCAAAACAGAATCCTCAACCGGGGGCAACATTTCGTTGGTATTTGACGAAATTTTTGAGAGTTGTGCAAGAGCTTATTTTGCCAACACCGACTGAAGTCCAAATTGACTTCTGCAAACTTAGGATGAATATAAGTTTTGTTGGAAATTTGGATTCATGAAGATTTTTGGATCTCGAAAAGAATTGTCGCCGGGGGGTTGCAAGAGTTGTTGTTGAGTACGGTGAGGGGTGTTGGGAGGGTTTTTTATTTACTTTATTTACTTTGGGACAAGGCTGATGGTGTGTTATTCACTAAAATAGTACCTTGTTGTATGCCGAGGCTAGCGAAGATCTAATCTGATTAGATAAGATCAGATTTTATATCATCACATCATACTTCGTACGTCACTTGAACGGAGCATCAGAAGTTTTGATAGAGCTGATAAGTTTCTACCAATTGTATACCCAGTTAGTTCATAAGGGTAGCTTGCATGTTGCTTCTGATATCTTAAATTGTTTAAGAATGGTTTTAACAAATGAACAAAATCAGGTTCGAGAGCTTTCCTTACTCAAAATTTGTGGCTCGGATATAACATCACTTTCTTATAACCTTCTTAAAGTCATATATAAGAAGTTGCTACTTAGTATCTCAACTTAAATCGGGATTGATATCAGGTGATACTTAATGGCGCCATGAAACTCTGGTAAGGCGGTACCTTTGGACTCATCATTCTTGAACCCTATGGATTCTTCCAAGGTCTGCGAGAACTTCAGACATTGTAAGATCATTGTTTGGATGCGCTTAGGACTATCATAGGAAAATCCAACTACCATAAAGATTCTTCATTCATACAGATACAATGCGATTCATTAACATCAGTATACATACAAACTCTCGAACACTCCGGGGAATCACCTGTGTATGCGAATTTACACACAATTCCATAAAAGCAAGATGATGTTTGACAAACAGAGCAGCGCTGGTTTGTTAGAATTTGGGTTTGGCGCATAATCTCCATCACTCAGGGTCTTACGGGCGTGAGACTTTCCCCAAACATCAATCAATTGAACATTTGTTACATCAGTGTCCATCTGAGTTTTTTCTTTAATAATTTTGCGTCCCTAATACGTTGTCTAACTCTGTGGTGCCTGAATTTTGTTTAGAGAGGTTTTCCCATCATTCAGTTTATGCAATTGTGACTCGGCAATCCACTCATGGGCTGTTTGCTTTCTCCTCTTTGGTTGCTACATCTTGTTTTTCGCTCTCAGTCGAATATATATGTATGTCTGTGTGTGTACACTGGTACACTTTCTCTATGATACCCTCTTAAGATTCATTTTACTTCTATGGCTCCATGCCGCTGAACTTTTGGATAAAGAGTTTTTTGACTGCTCCTCGCACATAAACTACCACCCCGCGAATGGAATCTTTGTTGACACTTGAGTTAACTACATACAGGGCATGTTCTGGCCAAGAGGAGATGACGACACCGAAGAGGAGTTGGAGAAAGAATCGTGTACATATCTTCTTCAGCTTCGTCAGAAAAGACCATGATGGGTGGGCTCTATGGTAGCGATTGGGCTACGGAGAATTTTATTTAAACGTCCAGTTGATCATCCCGGTCATTCCATGTGGTATGTACCCGCACCGCAACTCCGTAACTCCACAGCACGCATACCATCGAAGCTCCTCTCCTGAACTTCCGGCTTTGATGGATCATGTGCTCAATTATTGGAAACGTACTTTGTTGAATCGGATAGGGTGGCTCGTTTTTGTGCAGCCATTCTGGCAGATGTGATTCTTCTTTAAATCAAACTTCAATGCCAGTGTTAATATACTCAGACACTCTCAGCCAAATCATCAATTCCAGCCACGGCCCACGACCGAATCCAAACGCAGTAGCGAAAGACCCCGCACCCAAATGGAATATACTTTTCGCCGGACCCCCCGATGAGCAGGCTGCTCAGAACAGCTGCTAGATGATTCAATCCCCAGTGTGGTTCAAGAACCAAGCGAGGACGATCGCGACAACGAGGAGAGGCGGTGGTCTTATATCCCCATGAACATTTACGTACTACTAAAGCGGGTTAATCGTTTAGACTTCTTTGCTTATCTCAAAGCCAAGGATTATCCCTAGAGTGCCACGAGTGCCAATCACGGCCGTCTCGGTCAATAGAATTAAGTGCTACTCGCCGGCTAATAGATAACTTCGTTAGTTGGCCAGCCAGATTTCTGATTAGCCGACGAGTATGCAAGTTTAAGTATAATAATTTTTAATTATACAAATTAACTATTGAAGACACCAAAAAAGAGATTATGGAAAATATAAGAAATCTTAAACTTCTGATTGGTTAGTAAAATCCCTGTGTAAGCGAGACAGTTGTTGTTGGCACTTTAGGGGATACCACAAAACTTACAATGAGTATTTCGAGGGAGGTCAACCAAAAATCTGTGCTAGAGTAAGCTTCTCACGCCCCCTTCATCCGTGGATTGATTAAGCTTAAAGTCTTAAATCCAAATCATACCACCTCACTTATTTCCATACCGAGTACATACTCAGATTAACGGAAATTTTACAAATCCTTCCGACCATCAATCTCCACAACCAGGCACAAATCACGGCACAGAATGACTAACATCTAGAATGACTAACATCTGAGCTTTTCCATTGATTGGTTTGCTGGTATGATCTTTCCTTAAAATGCTAGGGTTTTCCTGGGGCTGAAAGCCTTGAACTTCCAAACGGCGGTGATATTGATGGGTCTGCGGTGATCTTCTCCAGTTCATGAGTGTCTGTGCTGTACAAGTACTTGAATATGACTGTGATTACCGAGTGGAACTGCGTTCTTTTTATTTCAATTCTTTTTTATGTTAAGTTAACGGCCTCTGAAAGAGTTTCTTGAGCTGCTTGCAGTATTGATTCTTCAATTGATCGATAATTATTTCGATTATTGCTGTGTTCTACCCCCTCTCTTGATGTACACGCATTCCTGGGGAAAATGAATCGCGATATCAAACCTTTCCGGATGGCGTCAGGTGGTGAGATCAAGAGAAAAAGTCTCCCCATCCCGGAACTGAAGGAAAAACAATCTATAGCATTGTAGGTCGATTAGTTTCCTTGATGATAATAATTCGGACTAATATATATCAAGCCACGCCTCGGATTATGACCCAACACAAGCACCAGCACATCTAAGCCCACATCCCAAAGAACTAGACACCTACGAATCCACCACCATCGTCCCAAACATTCATTCCACCCCCTCATTTACCACCGACAAAATAGTATCCCCAACCAAATCCGATTCACTAGCATCCGATTTCCCCTTCCATTCCACCCCCTCATTCCCCATCGACAAACTAGTAATCCCCACCAAAACTGATTCACTAGCATCCGGTTTCCCCTTCCATCAACGACTCTACGACTACAGAATCACACACGATGAATGGCATTTATTCACCGGCGAAATAGTAAAAGCCGCAACCCTCACATTGCAAGAAGATTGGGCCGCCTGGACAGCAGGTATCTCAACGGGTGTCCTCATCACGGGGTTTCTTGTATTCGGAGGTCCTTTCGTAGGATACTATACAGGACGCTCCGTACATCGCAAAAAGGTAATCAGTAAAGTTAAAGATAGTCTAATGCACGAAGGAAATCTCAGATCCACACTCTACAGATGGAACGAGCAAACGTTTCATGAGAAGGGATTTCATGCGTGGTTAGAATTACCGGTTGTGAAAGGCGAGGTGAATGGAGAGGAGAGTGATGGTGATAAGAAGAAGAGCAGTAGGAAGGAGAGGAAGGCGAAGGCGAAAGAGCGGAGAAGGTTTAGAATTATTATTATTCCGAATGATGCGCATATGAGTATGATGCTAATGAGGGATCGGTCGACTTGGAGTTTGGCGGACACGAGATCTATACAGCGGAGTGAAATTTCGAATGGGAGCGGGATTGCAGAGGCGCCTGATACCCAACAGCCTCGAATAGCTGAACTTGAATGATGGGTGAATTTCATGAGTTGATTTGCTCATTTGCGAATTTGCGACTTTGAAGAGCTGATCACGGGATAGAATTGGTCCTTATTCACTTTCTTTACGGTACATCAATTGAACCTTCAGATTGAGGTTATTGAGTCGCCGTATTCACTGTTGCCAACCTATTCACTTTACCAACCGCTTGCTCCTTCCATCTCCTTCGAAACCTACCTAATATTTCAGCCACCATCTCAGATATTTTGTCTTTATATAGATTCATCACGACTTGCATTCGAAAATTTCTTTTCCCTTACAACAATTTCCAAACTCTTCAACCTTGGCCTTGCCATACTTGGTTCGATAACTTACAACCATCTACCAAGCAATAGTACAACACAACGTACCACAGCTCATCTATCAATATGGCAGCCAACGGCAAGACTTTATACCCAAAAATATCTGGGAAGCCGAAGAACTTGATGTTGGAATTTTCCAAATATCAGAACAAATCGAGAGGTCCGCGCGCTACCAGCATTTCGCTCACCGGAACCGTGAAACTCCACGGGACGCACGCCGATTTCCTCATCCACGCCGACAACACTATTCAGCTTCAGTCCCGGAACATCGAAAAGCTTACTGCGGAAAAAGACACCATCGGATTCGTGCCTTTCGCCCTTTCTTTAAAACCACAAATCCTGGAACTGAAACATAAATTCCACGCACGGTTTTTGAAACTGAACCCGAAAGCAAAATTGGACGAAAAGCATCCCTTGATCATTGCTGGTGAATTTATCGGCCCTAAGATCCAGAAGGACGTCGCCATCAGTGCATTGCCCAGGAAATGTTTGGTTGTCATTTCTGTGAAGATCAACGATGAATGGCAGCCTGATGAGCAATATTCAGATATTCACAACGAACCTGTGGGCATTTATAATGTATCCCGAGGAGGCTTCTTCCACGAGACAGTCATTCTCAAAAATCCAGACCCGGCTCTTGCGAAGATGCAAGCATTGGCCGATGCGGTGGAGGAAGAATGTCCTTTCGCCAAAACTTTCGGCATCACTGGTTTGGGTGAGGGTATTGTCTGGAAACCTGCTGCGCCTTTGTGTCACGATGCAAAGTATTGGATCAAGTTGAAGGGGCCGATATCTATGGGAACCGCAGCACCGGGAATGGCTGCACGCATACCGCAACGAAGCGGCTTTATTACTCCTGTTTTTACAAATCCGGCATCTTCTCCTTCAGCAGCGAATAGAGTTGCTTCTAATAGACCAATGGGCAACATGATGTACCAGCGAAATGGTTCCGTGGCTCCTATCTTTTCTGCGTCCAATTCCGCTGCTGCGGCGAACACTAGTCAAAATAGTCTGACTGGCAACACGATTCCCTTGCAAGGTCTGAGGTTCGGCCAAAAAAGTTCTGCGGGGCCACTTCCTTCTGCTGTGACAAGCAGACCTTCCGCCAAGTCAACAAGTACTACGGCTCATTTGCAAAGCCCGGCTTTGAAACAATCACCTTCCGCGTTGGCTTCAACACCATGGGCGACTGGAACAGTCGCAAGCAAAAACTTCGAGAACGCGAAGCTTGCTCAGAGTGCATCTTCTGCGGTGAAAACATCAAATAATGTCGACGGGGGTTCATCAGGAAATTGCCAGCCTTCTCAAAGCAGTGGACCTGCACTTGTGCCAAAGAAACCCGAGGAGGGAAAATCACAAAATCTTAGCAACATCGAAAAGGATAGGCCCATGCAATCGATGCCCAAGAAAGTTGTGGAAGCCACTCTGGAAAATTCAAAGCCTATCGACAAACTCAACTCGAAGATGTGGACACCTGAAATGGTTCAACAAACAAAATTAGAGATTTTGTCCCTTTTCCAGAAGAAAATTGCTCTCCAGCTACCATCACTGCCTAAGAATGTCAACAGCCCTAACCCAGAGACTGTTCAGTCCGTTGAGAACATCAAGCCTATGGTAGTAGTTTCCGAGAAAATCGGGGTCGAGTTATCAGAGAATGAGAATCAGAGCCAAGACGGTTGGCCGGTGGCATCGCTCTCGAAGGCAACCGAGAAAACAACAACGGAGACTATGAAGCCCAGCCCCTTGCCAATAATCCATGAGAGAGTTGAAGTGGTGAATACAGAGAACGCGAATTCAAATCCTTCGTCCTCGATCCCCGAAGAGGTTAACGCACAATCACCGGAGCTCGTGAAACCGGTTTATTTACCTTTGGTTATCAAGGCGGTCGAGACTCCGGAAATAGTGGCTGCCAGGGCTTTCGCGCAGGAAGTAGTTTGGGAGAGAAGACTTGAACAGGCATGGCAGTACCTTGGTGAGATGGGAGTGCCCACGGATACGAAAGGCGTTGAAACTTTCTTGAAGTGGCTGTGGCATGATGTAGCCGTGGAGGAAAAGGCAGAGATTGAAGAAATGGAAATCAACAAGGGGATTCTGAAGAAGGAAATTTTGAAAATTGCGAGAGATTGGTTTTTTGAAGAATTGGCGTTCACGGAGCAAAACGAGAACTTTGGTGTTGGAGCGGCGCGTTAAATTCTTCTGATATCTTTCGCCATATAATTTTAATATTCTCGGTCATAGCAGAACAACAGGCAGTGAACTTGATTTATAAAATACACTTTTGTATTCCCACACTTGTTATTCTAATATGATTGATGTGGGTGAGAAAAGACGTGTATCACGTACTGTCGGTGCAACCAACTATTGGTGGACCAATAAAACGACTACTCGCAATTAACAGATCTTTAAGCCTGTTGTAGAATTTCTCTCTGACATTGTATACTAGGTTTCGATACCGATATTACTCCTGAAAAAGTAGAGTCACTTTCCAAAATGAACGCCTTTGGTTCTGAGACCAACGCTTTTGATCTTGCAAATTTTAACCTGCCAGATTCGACTTTTGATCCATTTGGAAATAGCGTACAACACTTGGATATAACCTTGTCTAACTTAGAGAAACGTCACCACTCGAGAATTCATGCTATAATTTGCCTCGGCTCCCCTCATCTTTGGTGGCTTGCCAAACCCAAGGAAATTGGAGCGATGACTTGGAGAATAGCCCTCTTCACGCAGATGCTATTTCATGATCAGATACTAATTCGTTGTTCTCAATGCCACTAGTTTACAGGGGGAAGTTTGCTTCAAGCAGATCATCAGGATTCTCTTGTAGTTCGGGTCGCACCTGCGGCACCGCATCAACACTTTTCTCCGTGGATTAAGATCAGGAAGCAGGCTCAATGGACCTATACCAGACTATTTTGAATCACAAAACCATAAATGCCAAAAAGGTTTACCTCGACGTCCAATTCGCAATATGAGTCGTCTGACGCCCCCAATTTCGATCAGTATAATACTCGACACCACAGCTTAGAGCTTCAATCACGGCCATCTACCAATTCAAGGCGCAAGTCTAGTACAAACCTCAACACCAAGAAGCTGCCAGAAATACCTCACACTTATGTGAGATACATTTGCACGACATGCGGCCAGGCATTTGAACGCAAAAGTGCTAAAGGCGACTGGAAAAGGCACGAACAGACAGTATGCGAGAAACAGAAGCTGTGGTACTGTATGAATGAAGAGCCTACTATCCAGATACATAGTGTTTGGTACTGCATTCTATGTAATTACGCCGAAGGAAATCGCAACGTGATGATCAGTGATCTCATCAATCAACATAGATTCCAAAATTGTTGGAGCGAACCTCTTGCTAAAAGAAGCTTCCCCCGGAAAGACAAGCTGAGAAATCATTTGAGAGAGCACCATCATCTATCGGAAGGGTCGAATGAATGGGAAGCTTGGCATCAAGATTTGCCGGAGAAGAAAGCTTGGGGCTGCGGATTTTGCGGTGGCTGTTCTTTTCACCTGGGATGGTAACTCCTCAAGTTCATCTTTGTGCTTCATTACTCTTAATTTTTTTCGTATAGAAATAGCTCCCTTGGTCTCATACGCGCAAATCCGATATATCTTGAGAATTTCAAAGCTAACTCTAAAGAAGCGAGACTCAACCATATTGCCGAGCATTACGAAAAGCAAGGGCTCGACGCTTCGCATTGGTCATTAACAAATGTCATTAAAGGCCTTGTCAAACAGCCCAGAGATTGTGATATATTAACCGCTTGGAAAACCCTTGTCGGACACAATGACCGATTTTACACATGGTTAGACGAGGATGCCATATTGCTGCAGCGCAAGCTGGAGTATCGGGAAGGCACGCCGCAAAATCTCGCGGAAGAAGTAAGAAGACTACCGAAAAGATCTAATCACAATGTCGTACCACCAACTTGGCCCCTTTCCGAGTCTCGTGCAGTAAGATTGGCACGAGATATGTTGGCGGAACCTAGTAATAGGGGAGATTTTCATGGGGACTCGCTTAGGGTAGATATTGAAGGAGCCGGTACCGGCATACGAGGTGGTAATCCTAATGGATATATATAATGTGTGGCGATTCTGAGTGGTAAAGACGAAATAGAGTTAATGGTTTGTGAGAGCTGGCTATCCACATGCTAAAAAGCTTTTAGCTTTACCCCTTCGTCATTTTTACGAACATTCAAGAGGAGACTAGAAAGTACTTCATGCTTCAGAGGGCTGATAGGGAAGTCCGGAAACCGGAAGAGACCGGTAATAATAATAATTTGTTAATTCATATGATTCCGGGGAAATGTTTCAGGCGGGTTGATGTCACTCGGTCTTGCCATACCCCTAGGGTAAAACTACGATGATGTATGCTCAGTGTTGCTGTGCTGAAATTAGTCAGCTTGTGATTATGTTTTCGGATGATGACGATAGAGTTGTGATGGTGCTTAATAGTCATAGAGCTTTGAGTTCTAGATGTTGCGATTCTACTTCCAGCATTGGCATCGTTCTTGGCACTTTACTTGGCATACTTTCACTCGGCGTTTTTTTGAAGGGAGGATGCGCTTGATATGTAATGCGGGGAAGAACATATCATTTTTGATTGAACTCTCCTTAATGAATGAACACCAGGTATCAACCAGCGACCGGCCAGCCAGAGGGCTATCCGAGCATTCTTCAACCAACTGATCTCTATATGGCGGCCAGACCAAACGATACATTGTCATCCGCGCCTTTTCAAAGACCCAACTCACAAGACCAATCGCCGCTTCTCGCTGTTCCTCAAACGTTTACCAAACTTCATCAAGATCAATGGTATCGGCACGAAGGCTAAAGCCACAAAACCCAACAGCGAGTTTCCCCACCCCAGACCAAGCTTCTTGTAAAGAGGAGGACCCGCCAGTGGTAATACGGTGCCGAAGATGTTCTTTATACATAAGTTTGCAGCAGCAGCGGAAGCAGCATATACTGTGTAGACATCCATCAAGTATGTAGAGGTTGGTATCAGAGTAACCATGAGACCGAATCCTAATAGTGCGGTTCCAATTATTGGGGCAATCCAATGCAGATGATACTGGCTCGTCCAACCGTACAGAAAAAGTCCTAGAGGGAGGAGGGTTCCACCTAACAACATGGGTGGAAGGCGATATTCTGGGTCAATGAACGCGGGCTGATTAGCGCTATGATTGTTAGTCTCCTCAGGTTGGGCTAGTTTAGCCGCTTGACGTTTGACGAGTTTGTCAAGGGTCATTCTACAGACAATAACAGCTAAGGTCATACCGATTCCTAGATTGGTATAATTAGCATGATTCAAAAACGGTTGAGTGAAATGTATTGTTTGCTTCAAGTGTATAATCGAAGATAATCGATGTTTAAGAAAAAGAAGGAGTTAAATACCAATTCCAATGTAGGTAAGCCCTACAGGTCCTTGCTTGAAATGATAGACATCTTGGAAAACACTCGACAAGGTCGTAATGACAAGATATAAGTATCCGTAGACGAGTGAATTGTACAATGTTAACATCATCACTATAGGTGAGAATATCAACATCTTCACAGGGCGGACAATAGCTCTCTTGAATAGATCTTTGGCCGACTTTCCTTCGTCATACTTAGAGCGAATATTGGGATTGCCTGTCTCTCGGCGGAGACGTTTTGCCTTTCGTTCCAAGATTGTAAAAGCATACGTCTCGCGGAAGAACAGTAAGAAGCCAACTTCAAGACTGCCGGCTATAATTGCCACCAACCAAAATGCCCAACGCCAGGAGAGATTGGCGCTCACATAGCCCCCTAGGATCGGTCCACATATCACACCTACCAAAGGGCTAAAACCCATGATAGACATTGCTGTTCCGCGTTCCGATTGTGGAAACATGTCGACGACGGTTCCTGCATTGAGCGTTGTGGAGGCGACCGCTATACCACTCAGAAATCGAAAACCTATAAGCATATTGATACTCGTACTGAGAGCGCTCGCTATTGAAAAGATAGTAAAAAAAATGTTCGCGGTATTGTAAACGTAGAGACGACCATATAGTTCTGATAATGGGCCAATCATCATTGGCCCTATGATTTCTCCTAGCTCCCAGATCGAAACAATGATAGTACCATCGAGGGCATTGGTACTATGGAAATCTTCGAGTATCTGCGGCGTCGCTGGTGCGCAGATTATGGTGGCAAGATTACTTTGATTAGGCAGGTATATTATTAGTTAGATACAACTATTGATGTGATCATAGAATCATGATCGGGAAGCACTTACACCATTAAGTTCTCGAACGAGACTAAAGCTACCATAGTCCACTTGTATTTCCATGACCACTACATCGTCTTCGTTAACATGTATACTCTAATGTATAATTCAGGAAGAAAAAGAACAAGGTATTGATTGAAGACAGAACCTGAAAATTACATTCAGAGGATTTTCAGGATCTCCGGGACCATCAAAGTCCACAATATTCGGGTCATAATCATCGACAACGGGCTGTTGGTTGGCATTGTCTTTTTCCGAAGGACAAACCGATACGATTGGGTCGTCTAGAACTTTGCCCGACATAATCTTTCCCAAAGCTTAGAAACACGAGGAATTGACAACCCTACAAAAAGAAAGCCCTTGAATTTGAAAAAGTACTTCCGGCAGCTGAAAAGGTCCATTGAATGGAGAGGTACTGGTGCCTATATGTTGGAACATGTTCCGTGGTAACTACTACATTCGGATATCAAATGGCTCACCAGCAGATGCCAAGCATATAATGAGTATCTGGGCCCTAGCGTGCATACTCAAACGACGTGCATGCATAATCTTAAGCTAGGGTTGACACCCACCTCCAACGGAATGCGGATCGCGCCTGGCTAGAAGTTGTGGGAAACATGGAGCGAACCTCGGTCATTCAAGATTAGAAATGACCTAATAGGTCCACGGTTGTTGGTCTTATCTGTAACCTAGGGATAGATTCTACAAATTCGCTAAATTAAGTCTAACCTTAATCGGGTAATGAGAATAATGAAAAAGTAAGGAATAAATCTTCGCTTATTAAGCGTTTGGAATTCATTTACATCTTATTCTCTTTTTATAATAATATAGTTTAATCTTGAAAAAGAAATTATAATTTTAATTAAAATCTATATAACAGTTAATAGTTTTTATATAATATCAAAAGTAAATATTATAAAATAATAATAAGTATAATAAACAAAAAACTATTTTTATAAATAAAAACTAATAATTAAAGTAATAATTACTTTTCACTGAATTGTACTATAGAATGTCAAGTATAGAATGTATAAGTATATTTTTGAATTTTCAACCTCTACAACTAGGCAATTTCGTGGATTTTTTACAAGTTCCGAAGTGCAGTCTACGTGACACAACCTCCTCCTGTTAACCACGTTGGTTCGACGCTTTTGCTCATCTTATAGCCCAAACCCAACTTCAAACGAGAGATAACCTCCAATTACTCCCATACGCAGCAGCAAAAGAGCAAATCTTTACAGCGCGTGCACTCTAACCTCTATAATTGGTCCCCGGTAAATTTTCTTGGCCCATAGTAAGTAGTAGGTAAGGCTGGCAATAACCACAGTGCCCAGAACCAACGAGCTGTAATTCATGTTGACAGCGGTAACGGGTTTCGTCGCGGGCCAGAAAGCGAAGAAACAGACAATGAGAAGATACACACAAGTGATGACATTGGCGACAACTCCCAGCCATCCTTTTGCTCTCCATTTGCCCCATTTCAGCTGCTTATCTGTTGATGTTAGATCGAAGTTACTGTTTGGCTCCAAAATCTGACCCTTAAGCCGACGGTACAGTAACAAAGAGCACGGGACTAGATAAGAAGTCGCGAATGCCTCGACCACAAGCGATACAACAGCGTTGAAAGCGTCTGAAGAGCCGATATTGATGATTCCTATCAAGGCGCTACAGATCGTAACCACGAAAATGGCAATCAACGGGATTGCTGTCTTTGAATGTACCTGTTAAGATTAGCCGACAAGCCTGACAGTCTACTAATTTAGATAGGAAACATACGCTACTGAGACTACTTGCCCATGGAAGCCCGCGATCCCGTGCAAACGACCATATCATCCGACTAGCAGAAGCCAAAGCCGCGATAGCCCCAGCAACTGACATCAGGACCACAATGCTTACCATTGTGTTAGCTCCCTTGGTAGAGCCAACAGCATCGTTGAAGATGGCGATAAATGGGAATCCAGTTGGGCTGTCAGCTGCTTTGTCAAGATCGCCAGCGCAAAAGAGAACAGCTAGAAGCATGCCGAGTCCGAGAAGTCCGTTGATGAAGACTGACAGCAACATAGAACGTGGAACATTGAGTGAGGCATGTTTTACCTCTTCTGACATCTATTCACAAATTAGCGAATGCAGACTGATTAATACTTAGTCAAGCAGCGTACATGGATGGCAGAATCAGCCCCTAAGGAGAAAGAGACAGTTAGTATATTATTGCCTATCGAAGGGCAGGCATCTTACCCGTAAAGGCCGCGATATTCCCGTTCAGACCAATAAAGAATGAAAGTGTCTGAGTTTCCCACCCGCTATTTACAAAAGTCGTGAAAATCTCTTTAGCATTACCGTGAGGTCCAAGATGGACCAGTGGTATGATTATTGCAAAGAACCCAAGGATGTGAAGAATCAAAATGGCAACTTCAAGAATTGGTAGCGCGCGGCTCAAAAAACCATTTATCAAAACACAGAAAAATAACACTGCCCAAAAAATAAGAGTCCCTTTCCAACCGGCAGGAACATAGTCTGAGCTATTCTGTATTGCAAGTCCCTCAATTAATTCACTGGTAAAGAAAGCACCAGCTGTTGTTGCTGCAATCCAGCCCATGACGGTAGCCCATCCTTGAAGATCCAGTGATATTAGCACAGGCAAGAAAGTGACTAGACAGCTGATGAACCTTAAATTATAGTGAAAATTACATACCAGTAACATAACTCAAAAATTTCTTTGAGGATTTTGGCGCCAGAATTGAGACGTAGTGATATTGTCCTCCAGCTGTAGGAACCATGGAGGCTAATTCACTCATAGTAACAAACGTACAAAAGGTACCAAACCAGATGAAAAGAAATCCATAAATGAGGCCGGCAGGTCCTCCACTAGCAGTACTTAGCATTAGCAATTGGCCGTTGTATACACTGAAAAGTAGCAGGCTCCATCTGATACTAACTTTTGGTACCCGAGCAGAAACACCCTATTCTGTGTCAGCATAATTCCTGTATATCTGTAGAACCTTACACCAGAACACATTATTCTTCGCAGGTTTGAATTAAGCTTACACCAAAACACCCTCCCAGGTTCCCATGAGACTACATGCAAATCCAATCATGCTAACAAGTGCAAAATTGCGCTAGGAAAAGTCAGCATTAATCAGACTCGGTCAGGATGGCATGTATACCCTGAGGACTTGTTTCTTTCCGGCTCGAGCAAGTTCAATGACATCTTGGTCTTGAAATTCTTCAGCTTGGGTCACGCGAACATTCGATGAACTCTTGTCAAGTGGTTCTCCAACAGGTTGTAGCTCATGGACAGATGCCATGATTAATTGAATGAACTTGTGTTTCTTTCTGGTCGGACAAAAAGTAACGCGTAACACCTAACCTGTAGAGAACCAAGGAAATATTAAAGACAGCTTAGAACTCTGAATATATACCCGGATTTTGAGATCCAGGGAAAGAATCCCACGTATGACAGGATCGGGATTAAGATTTGCGGTAGAGACTAGAGCTCAATATAACATATCCTTGATACAAGGAAGGGAAAGTCTGACATGGGGACAAAGAGTGATCTGAATGGCACAACCTGTTTCTATATTTTTAGAACGCCCTCGTTTTACCTCGAATTTATACTATTTTACTTTTAAAATTTCTAAATTTACTATAATAATCTCTTGAAACAATCTTTTATTAAAAAAAGAATTCGACTAAAATGATTTTTGCGTTTTATAATGATTAAATATTAAAAACAAAACAAAGGCAAAAAATTATATTTTATATTAATAGTAAATTTATATTTTTAAAATTTAAAAAATTTAAATTTAAATTATTATAATTAAAATTCTATTTATTTTATTTATTATTCTTTAATTTATAACTTTTCTTATATAAATATATATTATTTAATTCAATTTTATTATTATTAAAAAGTTATAATGAATAATAGTTAAGTTTTAACTTAATTTTTTTTATAAAGTTTAAAGTTGTTAACTTTTAGTATAGTTTCTATAATGTTTCTAGAAGCTTTCTATAATTCCGTGCACCCACTAGTGTAGTGAATAGTGATATTTCAGTCCGATTGACGTGACAAATTCCGATAGACCCGGGGAAATACATCAAGGTATGTACTGTGTTGGATGTTGATACCTGCCTAAGTAAGTGGGTGATGTTACACTGTACTTTCTATTCTCGCTCGTGAGTTTCAGCTGAAGAAGATTTTGTTTACCAGTAAGAAGATGAAAGAAGCAAAAATAACACGGGTGGTTTATGGGAAGAAATTCATGTACATCCACGAAGGATCTATCCCTACCCGGTCAAGAATGATTCATTCTTTTTATTGATTTCGTTTCTAGGCTTAAATTAAAATAAGTTTAAGGGCTGAAGTTGCGCTCTTATCTACATTACTGTAAGATTGTTTTCTACCTAATTTCTATCTGTTATACAAAATGCTCCTTTGTCGTCACTGCATAATCGTCGCCACCATAGATGTAAGACCTCCCATCCTTACTTTACCGCATCTGACCAGCTTGTTTGGATTGTGGTGACTGCCTTGATAATCCTGCTATGGCTTCTTTGGCTGCTGGAATCCCACAATATATTCTCGTGCCCGTTTTCCAATTCAGATGGCTGCACAGCAGTCTCAAATGTCGGTCCAATACCACTACTCGAAGGAGCGAGATAATCAAAATCCTTCTGCTTCTTACGCTTGAATCTGGATTCTTCTATTGCTTGGACGCTCTGTTGTGTATCTCGCAAAATGTAGATTTGATTGGGCTTTTGGGTGGGAAGAGTAGTTTCCCCGCCGCGTCTTGTCTCCTCGACCAGAAACATACCTGATGGGTATTCCTTGAGCAATGGCCGCAAATAAGGGATACAAGATGTTGTGATAGTGATGGTTTGAATGAGCTGAGCTATTAATACCCAGGGCCAAATATCTGAAGTCAAATTCGACGAAGAAAAGCTTCTTGTGGTGTAGGCCAGTTGGAAGCAGGTAGCCACAACATCGCTGCTGAAAGTCAGAAACGTTTGAGTAGAGGAAATTGCAGCTTTCTTTCTTACAGGCCTCTTGTTCCAAAGCAAAGCAACACTTTTATCTTTTTCTTGAGCGACATTTGCAAGCTTTGTATGATGTAAATCGGGTAAAGAATGAGCAACAAGTCGGTAATAATGTTGAAGACACCAGCGGTGTGCCAGAAGGCGCCCTGGAAAATGGATTTTGTTAGTAGGGGAAAGGCAGATCTGTGGACGGTCATATATTCTTACAATGTTTATGCACTTGCCGTTAATGCTCTTCCATGTCGCCGGAACCTCGCAATGAAATCCAATAACCAAAATTGCGATCGAACCCCAAAGTGCAACAAGACAACCAATCGCTGTTCCAGCTTTTTGGTGGTAGTCATCTGGTGATAATCTTCTTAGAAGAAACATAATAGACAGCTTTGCAAAACAGAGTGTTGAAATGTAAAGAATTTCCAATGCGAACGTTGCCTGCATGCTATCAGCGCATTGTTCGACAAGTCAACAGGCTTCGTACCTTTTCAAACTTCTCGGCCTTTGCTTGGGGTAAGTCTTTGGTGTCTGTTCCAAGACCATTCGCACATTGAAAGGTCACTGCAATTCCAGCTCCTATATTGAACAACTGTAGTCCTAATTAGTGCTGTGATGCATTCCAGTTCTGCAACAAAAATTACAATACCAGAGAAGCCACGGAGAAGCCATCATCCATTCCAAGCTTTCTAAAGACTGCAAACCTAGCTGATAGTCGAGAGAAGACCGCAAATCCGGAGCATATCAGTAAGAACCAGGAGACTATGCCCACAAAATTTGACGGCTCATCTGAAGACATATTGACTGTGGAGAAGCGTCATGAATTTTGAGCCTCAACAAGATCCAACCAGAATATATATTGAATAAACTTTCCGCTTCTACATTTGTAGATGAGAATAAATAATCAATCACCGCCTTGAAAGATGTTTTTTTCACATCGACGCAGAAAGGCATGAGAACATCTACTTTTTTGCTTGTAGAATCACTTTATGCAAACCTCATTGATCTTACAATCCCGGTAAAGAAAGATATTATCTTCATACTAGCGGTCGCGGAAAATAAAATTTCAGACTATAAGCTCGTAGAACCTTTGCTTTTCGTATAAAATATAATAGATGTTATATCTGAACTAGGGGTCTACAAGCCCTCGAACCCATTCTTAGTCTAATCGCGCTTTCCGACAAGCGAAATCCTCGAACCTTTTCATTTACAAAATATATTTGTTTACGAAAACTTCTATTTTTAATAAAATACGCGAGGGCGTAAAAGTTATAGAAACTAAAAAAAAGTATAAGAGTTATTAAAAGAGTTCTAAATTTTAAATAAGAAAACTTAAAATTAAAGAACTTTTAACTTTATTAGAAAATAAAATCTTTTATTTATTTAATAAATATAATATATTGGATTATTAAATAATATTAATAAGTTTATATAAAAGTATAAAATAGAGTAGACTTTATAGCTTTTAATTAATTAAAGAGAATAAGAAAGTTAAACTCTTTTATATAAAACTATATATTTAATTTATTATTAAAAATAGTATATAATTTATTAAATACAACTTCGATTCGTATTTTGTACTATTAGTTTTATATTTAATACAAAAACTTATATTAATTTAAAAAATCATAATGTAAGAAAATTATATTAATTCATTTATTATATATTATTTAAAATATTAAAACTCGAAAACATATTTTATATAAAACTTAAACATTTAAGTTTTCAAATAATAAAAGCATATTATTTAAGTTTTTCAACAATTATTAAAAGTTTATATAAGAATATTAATTATTGTAAAAGCTATTATCAAATGAAATTTATACAGGGAAGAATGATTTATGCTGGGCTATTGATTGTTGCAAAACGTCACGGTGTGCGACGAGGATGTTCCAGAAATCTTACAATGGGGTACAGGGTACAGCATAAGCGGGGCAGGGGTACAACCTCATGATCAAGTTTTTCCGGTGCTTTTACTAGGCATAGATAAAGGATTAGATAGTATAAGGATTGTATTACATATTCAAATGGTACGAACTGTAGAGCAGATTGAGAGAACAACTCAACAACTCGTGGGGTGTGAACCATATCCAAGCTCTAGGCTACAATTCACATCCAGTGGGTCCCCCTGAGTCAAAACAATTTAGGCGATCGTTAAACGGGCAAATGATAGACAGCAACACGAGTAAGCCGTCGTTGATTATGCAACTAAGAACTTTGATTGATGCTAAGCCCTGAATTAAGCAATGTGGGGAAACGGGCCGTTTGCAATTATAAATTAAAATACAAGTAAGCCCTTGCAACCTCAATCACATGTGGAACCAAACGTGCAACAACGTACTCCACCACTGCTTACGCCAAGTTGAAGATTGATCCGCATCCACTCCTCTTCACGATGCACCCTCCGGGCAGCGTCTACAGCATGAGCCTTCTACTGCTACATTTCGCGGCAACAATAATTGGGTCCGTGTTTTATTGCACAATTAGGATTTCGCGCTTCCCGATTGCCCCCGGATCAGGAAGATTGTTCTCGACATTTGGTGCTTCCCTCTTCCCGATTGCTCCCAGATCAGGAAGATTATTCTCGACATTTGGTGCCTCCCGCTTGCCAATTCCTCCGGGGTCGGGTAGGTTGTTCTCGACACTGGGGGTTTCGCGCTTCCCAATTGCTCCGGGGTCAGGAAGGTTGTTTTCGACGTTTGGAGCTTCCCGCTTCCCAATTGCTCCGGGATCGGGGAGATTGTTCTCGACTCCTAGTAAGGCTCGTCCTCCATTGCTGACTGAAATGGCAGTGCTAGTACTGCAAATCGTGAAAGCAGCGATCGAAAACGGTAAGATGAACTTCATGGTGGTAGTGTGAGTGGATCTTTGGGGCTTCGTCGGGGTATTGTTGGGGTATTGTTGGGGGCTTAGTAATGGATGATGGGCTTTCTGCGGTGAGCCTGGTGCTAATATTTGACGGGAATTCAAGTTCTATTTATGTTTCAATCTTTCTGAGGGAAGGTGTAAAAAAGAAGAGGGGAAGATATCTGTAGTAGGGTTTTGTTTTGCACTCATGCCACCAGATAGTCCACAACCCTACTGAACTGCCAAAGTTCCAACCTTGCATATTGTGGCATATGATCTGAAAGGGCTCCTGTCAACGGCAATTCACACAAGTGTGATAGATATCAACCGCAGCAGAGTCAAATGCGATTACTCACCCCCCCTCGGTGATTTTTCTGTACACGAATATGTTGTATCGAATGGATGCATGACGTCCCAATTTTTGACAGCAGTATCGGCATGAGAGAACCAATTTCAAAAGTCGGGTAGTATCGAAATACCCTTGCAACCTTTCCATTATTTCTACATTCGGAAGGACATACAGAGATGGCACAGTTGAACCCGGACATTTCGTTTTCTTCTATCACGCAACACGACCACAGGGATGCTACAACCTGGGAATATTCCTTCATTGGGCCACAATTTCCGTATATCAGCTATTTGTAATTGCAACGAAGTTTGTGATACTACCCTACGATGTACATTTCGGTCAGAACATTCGATTATCTTTCCATGTAGCGGTCTCGCAGGTATAACTTATGTACAGTGAATTTCATTCGTAATAGCTAATCTTGGGGGGCAAGGGCGATCAAGTACTCCATAAAATTGCAAAACTGGGGTTCTTGACAACTTTAAGCCAAGAAGACTGAGTACTCGTGCGAACAGAAAGGATGAAACTCCAACGCTGTATGCAAAATCTAAATGTTCAAGTAATATTGATCCAATTGCCAGCCCTTTCCAAGTTCGATCAACGAATCGGCTTGCCTTTTAGCAATTGAATCCTGCAGATAGTGTCGGAGTCTCATTCTTTCTAGCCGCTCGAGTAATGTGAACAGGTTGCTGATTCCTACACCGGAAGGCCCATGGAATAATTTTGAGGCTCAGACCGCGTGGCTTCAGACCAACGCATTTGATTAATCTGCAAACATTGGTTTGTGCCCATGCAAGTCGAAATATGCCTTCATAACAGGATAATCCTCCGAATCATCAGGGCAAAATGCGTGTCGTTCCAACGAATGAGCCACAGGGCGATAGTCACTGACCTCCCGATAACACGCATTTCGCTCTAGATTTTGTGACCACTCACGGAGCTTGTTCAAATCGCGGCACATCATTATTTGTGTGTTGCCGACAACATTTCCTTGACCTGGCGGGATGGGCATTGGGGTATCATCGACTCTACACATTAGATCCTGTCTTATAGAATCGAGACAGTGCCAGACATGATGTGTCTCGATAGAGTTTTCTTGCTTTGCTAGAATGTCTTTGAATGCCTTTCGAATGATTTTCTGTAGTTACGTTAGACTAAGTTCTGCTCTAATCTTGGGGGTTCTCTTACTAGACAGTGTAGGCTATGATAAACTTTGAGAAAGTAGATGCTTTTGTCAGGGTTCCAAGGGTATGGCGTTGAGGGTTCTAGCTGGTGCTCCTTAACGTACGAGCTCGACAACGCAACTGCGACAGGATCGACACTGATATTCTCCCACATTTCATCCGCAAGAGTCTCATTTTCTCCCCAATAATCGGTATGAAACTGATAGGTATACGGCACGTCGCTTGGCAGTCCAGCTGTATTCCAAGCCTTAGTACTATCCATAGACTGAAGGCTAGTTTGAAGTGTAAGGCATACCATACTTGGAAAGATTTCCTTCGAGTTGGCGGCTGGGTTTCTTAAACATAAAATATAAATTTAAAAGGAGTGAAAGGCCCATTGCGCACATACATGCTGCTATCAGATACCGATCTCGTTGAAACCATACTCGCTTGAATTGAGGTTGAGCCTGATGCTGAAAGTTCAAGTTCTCCTCCTCAAGAAGATACTGTTTTGACTCTTGATTCGACATAGCAAATCCAGTTGAGAATTTTTTAACACCCAGACTCGGAGAAAGAAATTGGCGGGGTAGAAAGAAAGCTGACGGTCGAAAGCCAAGAGAGGGGCCCTTCTTCTGTCTCCTGTGAATCCTAAACAAGGATTATAAGAAGAACTTGTTTGCCCTGCTGCATTGAGATCTTTCAGGACTTTCATTATCAAAAGATCAAATCTTTAGCGGCTAAATTAGAGTGTATGTGCATGCCAGTGTCGAGTCCAGATAGCCTTGCCATTGGCTCTTGTGACCCTCCACCCTTACTTTACTCAACAGATACAAAACAATTATGTGATTGCATTCTTGTTGCTTCTGTTCCTGAGAGTTGGTGCTTCGGTACTTAGTGCCAACTAGCATTGAGTGTATCTGTTACTACAGTAATAATGTTACAGCTAAAAATCATACAAAGCCCTAGTTTTTGTCACACCGCCTTTGTTTTGCCATCAATCAAATCATTCTGTCCATACAAATTATACCTTGCAGGTCAGGCGGTATGCTACTTCCTTCGTATAGCTGACAGATCAGAATTCTGCATCCAGGTCGGTACCAATAAAATTGCCGAATCTTATCTCAGATAGGAAACTTTGGCTTACTGTACCACGTACCACACCTAATCTAGAAAACAAGGAACGGGGAAAGAACATAAGAAGATGCCGGCTAAACCCTGCGTAAGTACTGTGAATGTTCCGACAGTGTCACTTCCCCACGGATTTTAGAATGTAGCTATCGAATTTTGAAATTTGAACTTGAGTGGTACATCTACTTACCTAACATATCTACCTCGTACATAGACTCATAGTACATCTATCTAGTACTTGATGAATCAGAAGAGAGCTTTTCTCTGCTAACCTCGGCTATACACCAGATGTCTACAACCGCCCCCTATGCGCTTCATGAAGCCACGACCCGGGCCGAATCGGATGCCATTGTTGATCTAGCTTGGCATGCCTGGCACGAACCCTACACACCATCTTTCCAGATTTTCCATCCAGTATTCGGTCCCACAGCACGTGATCACGAAACTGCAATTGTAGCTGACAAGGAGAGAGCATGGAACACTCATTTGGCTCACAAGGAGGGTGTTAGCCATTGGATTTATGTAGTTCATCGAGAAAGCGGAGAGGTTATTGGTGCTTGCCAGGTAACCTTTCCTCCCTCAATAACTGAAATTATCTTGATGATGCTGAAAGAAATGCATACAGTGGCTCATCTTTACTGAAATGCCATGGCCTAAAGAATTTCCAAAGTTGGAAGCAATTTGGTGGCCGGAAGGAGAAGGGAGGGATTTCGCAAGTGAATTCCTAAGACAGTGTTATGCCCCTCGACAGCAATGGATGAATCGACCTCATATAGGTAAGCACATATTTACTTATCTACACATATCGCGTGTGGCCTGACTGGAACTATCTTAATGGATGATCTTATGTAGCTCTGAATCAAACTTCAGTACATCCAGAGCATAGAGGAAAAGGTGTTGGTGGTATGTTGATGAAATGGGGCACCGACAAAGCAGACGAGTTAGGGCTGGAAGGTTTTATCGAGGTAAGCCAGATTGAATGTTAATTTGCTTCTCTCACTTCCAACAGTACCCAAAGGGAAAGCTTTCTAACAATTGCTGATTTCCTGTCAAAATCTAGGCATCCGATAGTGGTCGCTCTCTTTATGAAAAACACGGATTTCGAACCCTCATGAAATTGTCAGTCAGCTTGGAGAAGAAAAATTCAAGTCAGGAGTGGAAGCGAATGCTGCATGAACTGACTCCATTTCATATTTATGTTACTTGGAGACCGGTAGGAGGAGTGTTTGAAGAGGGGAAGCCGCAGACACCTTGGCAGGTTGATCAGATGCTGACGAAGGAAGGAAGAAGTGAGGTGAAATTGCCCGCTATGAAGCTTGGTGGATAAGCAAGTCTTGTTAACCTTCAAAGATATAAATTGGTTTGGTCGGCCCGATCATGTAGCAAACATTGATCGTATTCTCCCAGTCCCTCTTGGAACATGGATTATTTTTCTATCGCCCTAGAACTTCCTACGAATGTAAACTTGCTATCTTCAACCATCTGCATCCGCAATCGTGATATATGAGAATTTGATCCCTTCAAACATCCCACATTATCATCAACTTCGTTGACTTTGGAGTCGCAATTTTGCTCTCAATTCAAGTCTTGGCTTATTCTATGGATTCAAGAATTCCACATCTTTATCATAAACTGTCGCCTCCGAACTTGTGAACTCCATTTCAAGTTCCTTCCTCGCCTTTTCGTTGTTACTTTGCATGCATTCGAGAGTTTTGAAATTGAGGGGTCAGGAGTCTTATCTTTCAAATGTAGAAAACACATCCTGATAAATTCACACACTTCGGCGTAAGTGTAGCTACCACTGGTAGTGAGGAAATGTTTCCCAGCAGCTTCGGCAGATTGACAGGCTTGACCATCAACTTCTTCCACATCACGGATATCGGCGAGGCCGAAAAAAAGTGGTATCTGGGGAAGTGTTTACGGAGCCATTCATAAGACGGTAAATTTGAGGGAGTATCGAGATGGTCGAGCGTTGCGCGTTGGGCCCATACACCATAGGAGGACAAATGGTAGAAAGGCTGATATTGGGCTCATTTTCCTTGATACAATTCTATGCCGCCTTCTTAGCAAAGTTTTTGATGCACAGTAGAAGACTTCGACTGGATTCTAGGGGTTTCCTGCAATGTCATTGCTAATGGAGTCCCGGTCATCCTTGCTATATATATATCCAGGTCGAAGCCCCTTGTTCATATCTACGATTGGGTAGAGGATGAGGTACGCCCGGCAGGGAATCTGCGGATCTAGTCTATCGTCGATTTCCGCCTGTATACCGATGTTCTCCTTGGTAACAACTGTACCAGTTCTTTTCCAAGTGGAGGAGTAAGTATCCATTAAAGAAAGAAGAAGAAATTTGAGTAAAATGAGGAAGTGAGGAAGTAAAGCTTGCTGAAAAATAAAAAGAATGAATTTGAGGATGGGCAATATGTGGAAGATTGTGGTTTGAGATTGGGGAATGGGAGTGGGTGTTAAAGACTACAAAACTTGTGAAAGAACTAAGAGACACGGGAAGCTAGAATTAGACAAAATATGGGAGATGGTCGATGCGTAGAGGGTTGTTTGCCAGGTTGGAGGGGGTGCGGTGTAGTTGGACTTGAGACTGGATTCTAGCGCGTCAGGGTGTAGAATTCCATGGCTGTGGCATCTTCGGAAGCGTACATTAAGGATAAAAAGCTTTCACGCTAGTTAGGTCATGTCAGGTTCTTTGACTTCGAACTTTTAAGTTAAAAGTGTCGAAATGAAAGGTTACACGTACGTGTTCATCCATCGATTTCCAAGGATCTTTAGAAATGAAGAATCTCATATATGCAAACCTTTCAAATTCCAACTCATTTTGCGCTATAGCCTTTACCACGTCCAAGTTAAATGGTATTCGTGCTGGTGACTACGGAACTGCTAGAAAAGTACTTGAGAGAGATTTGTTGGCCATGAGAGCCAGTCTGACTACTGGCTGTCTCAGAAAGTGTTTCCGAGACGATGCTTGACCATAGGCTGCTGCTGATTTCTTTGAACCTGGATATCAAGGGCATATATGTTGGGGCGCAAGCGCAGAAGAACGCAGTGCCCACATGAATGTTGTACCAAACCATATCAACGCCCACATCAACTGGGAAATTGTTAGAGAATGCAATGTTGAAGGAAGGATCATTGAACTCACGACCATTATGACTGCGTGTGTACGTCTCAACAATTCGGATTATGCCAGTTAAGATAACACTATTGAAGTCAGTGCAAGTTAGCACCTCGAGGCATCATAGAGACTTACAAGCCACCAAGAAGGAAGATCAGAGAAACCAAGATTTTTCTTCGGCGTGGCATCTGTAGACGTACAATCTCTCTAATCGGGAGAGCTAAGACTACAGCATCAAGAGCCACTTCTACCGACACCATTATAACGTAAAAAAGGACATAATTGATACATTTTCCGTGGACATTAGTGTCCCACGCCCAAGCTAGTGGATAGCAAGTAAAGATTTCGACCAGGAACGCGGGAACAAACCATATAGCGCAGCAGATGACAACGATCATTGCCAAGCGGTAGAATCGAGGGACGGCGAAAATGCTTCGGTAATAGAATAATATACCAATCCGAAGACATGTGTTTGTGGGAGCGTAAAAGATGGGTGAGATATACAGATACTATATCCTACTGATAAGCTGTTTTGGACCTTGGAAACAAGAAACTAAATAGTCTTACATGGTTGAATTCGCCAATCGGAAGCCCATCCTGGCTTATTGCAATTTGAAGAGCTATCGCGGTGTCAGTTGACATACTCAATCAAGCTCATACCACGAATCTAACCTTTTACCTGTAGTCCTTCTTGCGCCAAAAAGAAGATGTAGGCCGAGAGAACCCACCACTAAAATATCATTCAGTCAACCTTGGAAGCCATCGATAATTGCCTCGATAGACAATCGCATCATTTTTGAAGTGGGGCAGATTCGTAACATCGAAGTATGGGATAGACTTTGAACATGCAATCTACTTACATCATCCGCGCCAATACGAAGCTTGCTCACAAGTTTGTTCAAAAAACGTATTCCAACCATAATCCCACATAAAACCATAAAGGTGATAGTACTGGACCATGATGATTGAAGATATGAAATCGGCTTGAGAGAGATGATATCTCGGGCTAATATGATGATTGCCATGTGGAGGTAAGATGCTGAAGCTGTAATCTTCGACGCAGAGGGCTTCCAACCTTTTCAATGCTGTCAGAAATTTGAGCCACACCATGTGCCGTAGCAAAAAAGGGGAAGAGAACTCTGCGCACCAAATTTTGGCAACTGTAGGTAATTGTTGGAATCACCGGGGTGGTGAAGATCAACAAATAGTACTATCTAACTTCATATGATATTCATTGCTTAAGGAGAGCTAGACTACAGGAATGAGAAACCTATATAGGTCGCTACCGAGGCGCACTAGCCTCATCTTTCCGGTACGGTCATACAATTCCCGACAGTAATATTGGGCGTTTATGCCTTTCACCGAGTATGACAGTCTGCAATTCTCAATATGGATGTTTAGAATCAAGCTTGAAGAATAAGCACAGATAATAAGAAGTATTTCGTGCAGCAAACGGCGGCCTGGCCCTCTACACCACTAGAGAACGCTGCGCCTTCGCTTCGCGTCAAACATGGGTTTATCAGATGTTTTCGAAGCCTATAATGGGTTTCGATTGTCATCTGAAAATCAAAATTATTGTCGAAATTTCTGTTTTGAAATTTAGTTCAACGTTTTCTCTACTATATACAATAACATTGGCTTTCAGACGGTGCTTGATCGAAAACCTGAATATGATTTTGATCCCAACTCGACATATCTGATTGCTGGAGGTCTGGGAACCTGCGGTCAAATCATCGCTCAATGGATGATCAGCCGAGGGGCAAGAAATCTAATTTTACCGTCTCGCTCAGCTGCCAAACAATCATCGAAACCTCGAATTCCTTGAAGGGCAGGCGGCTCGTATCATGGCCCAGTTTGTAGTGTGAGTCTGACGTCATCCCTTCAGCCGACATTGTCCCAACTCGAACAAACTATCCCGCCCGTCAAAGGTTGCTTTCACGCAGCTGCTTTCGTCAAGGTATGATCTTTAAAGCTCACCATATTCTATCTTGCTAATTAGTTTTCAAAGTACCTACTCTTCGAAAAGATGTCGTTCGACGAGTGGAATGCTGTTCTCGCATCAAAGGTTCGCGGCTCCTGGAATTTGCACACCCTCCTCCCAAAAGACATGGATTTCTTCATACTCCCCTCCCCACCCCCCCTTTTCAGCCGCCATAGGATTCAGCACCCAGATCAATTATGCAGCAGGCAACACTTACCAAGATGCTGGCCCGCTATTGTGTCGTTAGATGACAACGTGCAACATCTCTCAATCATGGGCTTATTAATGAAGTTGGACCATCGACTAACAATGCCGTTGCGGCCGAGCGTATATTCAAGAGCGGTAACTATATTCTACAGTCAGGATCGGACTTCTGCAACTTGCTATCTTACTTTTGTAATCCGTATCTCGATATATCGCAACACCATCTCTCGATGGGGATGAAGTATCCTTTGAGATCCATAGCCAGAACCGCGAAGAATCGCAGTGGATGCACAAAAAGCTCTTCTCCCATTTCTATACTCGTGATAGTACATCCTCAACCCAAATAGCGATGTCTTCCTTACTACAAGAAAACGACATACCAAGCCTACTCACATAAGCAAGGCCTAACATATCTGCATGCGCGGACATATTACACAAGCTTTGATCAAGAAGCTATCCTCGATTTCATCAATGTGGAAGAGAACTGTAACACAAACCGCTCTATGCTTATGGTATTAATTTATTAGTGGCAGTGGAGATCAGAACTTCGCTTTTCAAGAAGATGCGTGATGACGTCCCAATTATTGGTATGATGGCTGGTGCTTCATTGAGGAGGTTTGGGGAATTGGTGGATAGTAAGATTTTGTACTGTCAGCTTGAACAAGTCGGATCTAATAGTAGAGGAAGAGGGGCTCCTTGTAGGAATTTCAGAGCAAAATGAAACGGAAGCAATTTTTATTAGGCATAAAGAACCTGAAGACCCGTGGACACCTCTTCCTCGGACCAAGTAGAACTTGACACAAAAGCAATTTTAATTGAAAACATGACCGAAATGGAGATCAGTTACGTTATTACTAGACTACCTACGAAGTAGTAGGAATGGAATAAGAGCACATTCTTGTCAGGTCCTAAAATTGAATTTTAATATTCTGCTAAAAGGCGGTGACTATGATCGTGGGGGTCATGTCTTCCGCCATAAGATCTGCCCCTCGATTTCACCCCAGTACAAGCACTCATCACCAAATATAAAAACAGAAAATCAAAATGGAGACCTTCGAAGAAATACAAAGTCGCCATCGCAAGGAACAAAAGGATCTACAAGGACGCATAACACAAAAGAAGAAGGGCGCATCGAAGAAGACACGCAAAGGTGTGAATAACGAATGCGAAGAATTAGAACGACAATTGAAAGAACGACAAGCTCAAGAAATAGCATCTCTGGATGGAGATGCTGTCCCAGATATTGACGATGTTCCAGAGCTCGAGGAAGCTTCAGAAACTTCTGCGAATGCGATTGATACAAATGGAGTCAACAATGTCACCAATTCATTAGAGAAATCTTCGATTGCAGAAACGCCAGAATCAGAGGCGGGTCAACCTAAGAAACGTAATCGACAGAAAGAAAGACTTGCACGAAGGGCAGCGGAACAAGAAGCTGCCGTGGAGGAAGCTAGGAAAGAAGCTGCGAATATGCCCGATGAAAAAGAAGTAGAAAGGAAAAGAATGCAGGAGGAGTTCAGCTCAAGGAATTTACAGGAGAAACAAATCCGACCAGATGGACATTGTCTCTTCTCTGCCATAGCTGATCAATTGTCTCAAGCCGGCATACCTCTCGGGGCCGAGGCAGAAGGATTAAAGGATGACCAACGATATAAAGTAGTCCGCAAAGCAGCCGCAACATATATCGAAGGACATCCAGACGATTTTGTTCCATTTCTGGACGAACCTCTCGAACATTATATTCACAAAATTAGAGATACTGCGGAATGGGGTGGTCATTTGGAACTTCTTGCTCTGGCAAAAACATATAATGTCGAAATCTGTGTATTGCAGAATGGAGCAGCCCAAAAGATTGAGCCTGGAACTGATAACAAATCAGAGACGATATATCTGGCATACTATCGACACGGGTTTGGATTAGGAGAACATTATAATTCACTTCGAAAAGCACCGTAAATGACAAATACACTAAGAAGCACCAATCAACGCTTCCATTTTAATTATTAGGCGGAACTATCTAATGCGACCAAATACCGATCCAATCATTCACATTACCATCTTGATCATATCCGCCCTTATTAGTTCTCTTCGGATGAAAATGTGCGATACGCTGAAGACCATTTTGGTGTGGAGGACCAAGCTTCTCTACTTCTAGTTCACAATCTTCCTCAGTGTATGGCAACACCTCACCCGGGCGTGGTAAATGGCCTTCATAAATTCTGGGAGGCATGGCCCATGGCGGTCCTCCAATTGACGGAGGTTTGGTGGTAGGATACTCAAGACAGATGAGTTTTCCTTCTGATGATAGAAGCTCGTTATATCGTTTAGACCATGCCGGTCTCAAGACAGGAGGTAATGCACAGCCAAACTTTAAACAAGATTTAGTAATCTTGATAATAATAAATGCAAAGAATTACATACCGTGTAATCATAGATCAAGTCAAAAACTTTCTCTCCCTCAACATTTGTCAGAAAATCATCTTTGAAGAAGTCTCCAAATATCCAGTTGACTTTCCCTTTTTCAACCCCTTCCTTCGTTGCATACAAACCGTTTCCAGCTTTCTCCTTCTCAGTGTCCTTAGCACTCTGTAATCCTGTCGCGGAAATTTCGAGCCCATAAGCATCATAACCCATAGCACTCAACAGTAATACATCGTATCCCTTTCCACATCCCGCAACTAGAGCTTTCTTCCTTGAGCCATCAAGTTTCTTCGGAGCAAGATCTTCTCGCTCATTCAAGACGTCAATGAGTGCCGGATTGGGTGATTCGTTATCCCATGGAATGAAACTGGTTTTCCAGAGCTGGTCCCATCTCTCACCATGGGCAGCTGGATCATGACCCTCGAATTGAGCTTTGAGGCGAGCACGTGTATCTGAATTATTCAGTCCTGTTTTGGAAATTCTATGGAGGGGTTTGACTAACCGGATAGACTGAGACCGGCACTGGTATTTAAAGTCATATTTTATACCTCTTCTCTTGATCGACTTCCTTATTGAGGATTAATGTTACAGTCTTGGCTTTTATGATGAACGAAGTCACTGTCCTTTTAGATGGATGTAGAATAACAGGATGGGCGATGTACAGGATTCAGATGTCTGTGTACCTTGAGTGTGGGCTGGTGGGGTAGTTGTGCCGCTGACAAACCGAGCTTACCCCTGTTCTTGGCAAGTAATCAAGCCGAGGCTCAACGAAACCCCGGATAATTGATTCACATCTTGATTCTTCTCATCGCAACTTCAATCCATTTTCTTATTCACCCAAGAGAGAGACATATCTGCCAATTTTCAATACTAATCATGGATACCGCGAATCTCTTCGATGTCAAGGTAAGCAGTAAATGCCATCTTTGAGTATGAACTAATGAGATAAACAGGATAAAGTCGTCCTTGTTACAGGTGGTGCAAAGGGAATAGGTCGAATGATATCCGAAGGCTTCGTCACAAATGGAGCTAAAGTCTACATCTCATCCCGCGATGCCAAAGCTTGCGAAGAAGCGTGCAAGGAATTGAATGCACTCGGTACCTAAGTTTCACAATCTTTGTCAATCTAGCTACCAAGCTCTAACCACTCTTTCTTACAGGCAAAGGTTCCGCACACGCCATCCCCGCCGATTTCTACAAACTCGAGGATTGCAAACGCATGGTCGATGAATTACAAAAGAAAGAATCGAAACTACATATCTTGGTTAACAATTCAGGGAGTAATTGGGGAGCTCCTTATGCGGAATTTCCAGATGCAGCTTGGACGAGAGTTTTAACTCTCAACCTCACTCGAGTCTTCACTCTCACGCAAGCCCTCACTCCCCTCATGGAAGCAGCATCTACTCCCTCCGACCCAGCACGCATCATCAACATCGGTTCCGTCGATGGAATTCGCGTCCCCTCTCTCGAAACCTTCTCATATTCAGCCAGTAAAGCAGGCCTACATCAATTAAGCAGAGTGCTTGCGAATCATTTGGGAAAGAGAAATATTACGAGTAATGTACTTGCCTGCGGACCCTTTGAATCTAAGATGATGGCGGCTACACTTAAGAATTTCAAAAATGAGATTGTGAGTGGAATTCCGTTGGGTAGGATTGGGAGTCCGGAGGATGTGGCGGGGGCTTGTTTGTTTTTGTCGAGTAGGGCGGGGAGTTATGTTAATGGGGCTACGATTGCATTGGATGGGGGGAGTTTGGTAGGGAGTAAGTTGTAGATGTGGGGTGTGGGGAAGAGGGGACGTGTACAAATTTGTTATATTATACTAAGTGAACATATGCCGAATCTCCTGATTCAGATGAGATGGTATTGGATAGGCTATTGATTTTATTCTCGTCTCAACTTTCAAGTTTCATATCATCATTGTCCAAAATGAATCCATGGAATAATGTAGACGTGCAACAAAACCTAGGTATTCAAGTGAATTCTTGGTTATCTTGCCTTCGCTGTTCACTTCTTTCAATAAAGCATTTTCCTACTCTAGTTCTGTAATCACTATGTCTTTCATCTCGTTTAAACATACAAGCTCTCGGACGGATATCGCATCAACTTCTTGGGCAAACTTGACGTTTACGATTGCACATTGCAAGAAGATCCGGCAGAGAAGTAACCTTCCCACGGGGATTGGTTCTCTTTTATTTCGAAACTCGGAAGTAACGAAATGTTGAAGAGTGGGCGTTAGGCTTTAGCAACATCAAGTGGATGTGAAGATATCTTGGGATCTTGTTAGCTTGAACTACTCATTTGCCGTTGATACATTAAGAGTCGTACCTTTGGTGAAGAACTACTGCTTGACGGACTAGCTTAGCATTAATTTCATCAAAGTGATTTTATGGAGAATGGTGTCCAATCTTGAGATAGTCAGGATTGCCTCTTTCCAATTCGAAAGCTTCTCCTGGAGCTCAATAACAGAAGAGATTGTTTCAAAAAGAAATTGATATTTTTTTGGTAATTATAGCAACATTACGTTGATATACCCCGCACGTCTGAATAGCAATAGCATTTTACCACTACATACACAGTCACCGCTCGCGTATACAGTAACGTCATAAAGGATGAAGAAAAGGCGGAAGTCAGCCAAGCGATACTTGAAGATGTTTGAAGTCCTAGCACCACAGAAGTCCGAGACGGAGAGACGAACAAGGACTCAAGGAGGCTGAATCTTTGACCGAAAGTTTTAAACTAACTCCCACACATCTAGGCAGGAATCCTAAACCGGTGTCAAAACGATCAAAAATCCAAGGAGTACTCGGGCTATTGGCCATTATCCAGAAGTTAAACAGCCTCAAAATTATACCAATAATACCAAATTGTTTATCACATCTACAGTTGCGTTAGCAGGTGCCACATCACCGCTGGGGAGTGCAATGTTCTTCCATGAGTGCATCATGTCTTCCCAAAATTCCGATTGTCAGGCCTCCGCGTGAGTGAAATGGTAGAGCATCTGCTGACATCGACAAAGCTGCGCTTGCTGGACTCCCAGAAGACTTTCATGATTCCAAAACTCTCACCAATCTCGCCGTGGCAATTTATCTACTAGCCATTTTCACTTTTCCTCTCCGGTGGTCTGCCTTCTCGCAGCTATTTGACGGCAGAATAAAATACTTGATCTCTTTAGCGCTATTCACAATGCGGAGCGCTGTTGCCACTATCTCTACTTATATGACGATGCTTATCGTAATGAGGGTGCTAGGATGAGGTGCATCTGCTTCTTTAAGCTATTGGTGCAGGAAAAATCGCAGATACTTGGGAACCGAAGGAGCGAGGTCGTGTGATGGGGCTGTTTTTATGGGCGCGGTGTTAGGCCCGCTTGTAGCTCTGATCATTAGCGCCACGGTGACAGAGGCATGGGAATGGGGATGTCGGAGTAGCTCAATGGTTTCAGACAACCTATGGAGTACTATTGATCACGTTGATGCTCTGCCTTCCCAGGATACTTGCAAGACTAACCCCAGCCGTTGAGAACCCTGCAGCTGAGACCAAAACATCTGATGGATATGGGTACGGCCCGCCCCTCTGACAACCTCGCGATCAATTCAACAGAAAAGGAAGAAATCCGGAATTACTTTATAATGGGCCATCATTGATCCGCTGGAGATTCTAGGCTCTCTTGGTTTTCCAGGTGTCTTCGTAGAGTAGATGTCGGCAGCGTGACTTTCAGATCCTTATCATCCAAAAGACCTTTGAGGAGACGCCATATAGGTACTTTCTTATAAGTTATAGTTGGCCTGACATATACTCCAGGTTCATTGAGCTCCATAGCGGGCAGCAAATCGTCAGATAATATCGTGCATCGGAAACCGATCCTCCGACCGGCAGATCGGATGAGAGAAAACGCCTTGTTTACCAGCCATTATTGGGTGGATCGGTGCATTTTCTATCTTTTCGGCCACCAAAGTATGTGAGTCTAGATAGCAGATTGAGATGGAGTAAAGGTTGGATCAGTAGATGTATATTATTCATCGGTTATAAGCAAAAGCGTCGACTAATTGGCGGGGGTAGTTCAGACGCTAGCTAATTTAGCGCGCTCGCCTAGTTGACTCGGTTAGATTACTAGGTGGCGAATTGACTAGCTCTCGGCTAGACTCTCTCAACAGTGAGTACCTACTTATTAATCAGTAAGTAGAAAGTGTATAATATTTAAATAGATGAATGCCTAAACTAGATCCAGTATTCTTCTTTTTCATGAGATGTGTGATTACGTCATTTTGTTTGCTCCGGTTTACTTTCATCATGTCAGCTTGTTAGTTCTTGTTTATAGATATTTATCATTATTTATCTGATTGTTCTATCACATCTGAAAGTCTGAAAGGTACGAATAGATGCACACGATGTCAATTATTTATACTTGGATATCCTATACTTCCATATCATGGCTAAGGCTGTGACTAAGGAAGTTTTGCTTGCAAAGTCTTTCGAGATCTGTTCATTCAATTGGCGTGTTTATTTTACAGGCGTAGAAGGAGAGTTTATCTGCAGTACATCTAATTCTGAGTCACGGAAGTATTTTTCCGGTTCCGTATTGGGGAGTCGGTACTGTGGTAAAAAGTCAGCTGGGGTTAATCCTCTGAGTATTTGGTCCACTTCTTGACACTTAACCCCAGTTTGAGGAAACCCTAGCGCCAAAACCCGGGTATATATTGATACTAAAATTCTCTTCTTATTTCTCATTAGATCGGTAAGTCTTGAACGGAAAAGGGATTTAGGAACTGGGCCGAGCGAAGAAGTGAGTTCAGATGTATGCAAGTACAACTAACGAAAAGATCATTCTTGTCACAGTGCTTCTAGGTACTCATAAATGCTGATTTTTCTTCGGAGCTGTAGGGGGTTTTGCTGTCATTTTATTAGACTGCTGTCATAATTCTTTTTAGCTGTCACTTGGAAAGATAAGTTATACATAGATTATTGAGGCGAGACTTGATCGATATCGCTGTCGATTTATAAATAAATTTCAAATAACCGTACTTCTATCTCTTCGTTTCACCATCCATAGATCAATTGATTCAACTCCAGAATGGCTCTTTCTATCCTAGATGCCTGTTTCATGTAGTAAACAAAAGGCAGCACATCAATCATAGCAAGCTCGTGTGATATATGCGTCTTCGGAGCTATATCTTCTATTTCAACATTTCGCGCGCCATCTTATAGAAGACACAAGAAGTTTCTGGATCGGGTATATTCTAGCATTTATCTGCAGTTCATGTGGAGCTTCACTTTTTACCTAAATGAGAACCCTTGATTAGACAAAAATTCTAAAGTTGAATGGATAGTGCGAAAGAGACGAGTATAAATTCCATCTAGATTTTATTCGTTCATCATCAAGCAGATTTTGCATTGTGGGAATTGTATTTTATGGCTTTTGTTTGAAAAAATAGTAATTTTATTAAAAAATAAAGAAACTTATTAATTTTTAAAAATAATAAATATAAAGCCAAGTGTGTGGCTTATATGTAAGATTTTCTCCATGGAATGATGACGGGGCTGCTTTCCTTTTGTAGGTTCTATTTTGTACTTTCTGAGCCGTCTAGTATCTTTTACGTCTTTCGCTGTCGCTCTCAATCTTGATTATCTAATACAGGTGATGGGATATGATCTCAGCTTAATTGCTGCCGGTTCTAGGGAGTTATCGGTGTACTTATTACTGTCACGCACAACCATTCCATCCCGTATCTAAACTCAAATACGAGTATCCATTACCTTCTTGCTACTAGATTTTTGACTCACTCGGGCGGCATTAAGGCAATCATATTCGTATGTAGATCAGAATCCAACTGCGTCACGCTCCCTCGAGCACAAAGGCTGCTGCATCAAGTCCCTGTTTGTAGAAACTTTCTCTAGTACGTACAAGAGTGATCTTATATCTTGCGCGATTTATTTTTAATTGCAGAATCTTTTGACACTAAATAATACTAGAAGTCGTGGGGGCCTCAGAAGAATGTAAGACTATGAGATGCATTCACTTTACGAGAATATTTCTTGTAATTCTTGTTGCGATTTCTCAAAGACAGAAATATTCTGGAAAGTTTTAGGTCTTTCAAATTCTTCTATAAATATTTGTAAAGCGCAATATTATTCTGCATCGATGATTGTACATACCAGATGAACATGTATTTAGAACCCGAAATCAGGAATTAGCACTTTTAATATACCTGCATTAGACAGGTCGACTCTTCAGTGCTTTCTAGATATCTTGGGTGTAGTTTGTGCAGCGAAGTTCTATTTCTGCTACTTATCTTAATAGAAATTTCATCATCGACAATTAGGCTTTTTCCTGTCACGAACTCACATCCCCTTACTGCCGTTTCACCAAACACCATTATCAAACATAAGGAAATACCAGACCTCAATACTAGCAAGACCAACCCCTCAACTTCCATCTTTTCCCCAAATTCGGTAAAGTCTAAGTTTGCATATATATCATTCCTATCCTCATGCTAAATTAAAGCCATCTGATGAAACGTATTGTTGTTCTGTGTGTTTGAAGATCCAACTCTGGAGGTAGGTTAAACCGTGCTTTTATAATCCAGGAAATTCGATCAGGAATACATTACATGTTATGAATTGAACTAGTACACCTATAGCCATACTGAAGCATGACCGCACTTACCCAAGCCTCCGGTAATCTATTCACTTACCATCACCCTTCAATTCACATACCCACAAATAGACAAATAAAAACTCAAACCCTAAACTTGCAACAGCACATCAAAATATTTAGACTATATGAACACCACAAAAATTGATTCACTAGTTCTTTAACTACTGTGGGAGATACTCATCATAACCACAACGACGAAAGGCGCAAGCGCAGGCCTGGATGGTGGATTGAAGACTTGTGCTGGATACTATTTCTTTTCTCTACAGATCCTACATAGAAAGTCCATCAAGTTTGTCCTAACCTGTTGTTGTGCTTTTGATTGTCGTTTTTCTGTTTTTGGTGTACTCGTATTGTCATTCATATTAAAAGATGATCTCAACACAAACACAATAACAATCCCACCACCACCACCACCACCACCAACCTCACCATCACCCTCAAAACCCCATCCCCCAGAAACCCAAACAAAACACCCTCCAAAACTCTTTTCCCAAAAAGCATCAAATATTCAAAATCCCATCCTGCTCCCAATCCTATACATCGCATCCATCAAATCATCTCCGCGAAGCAACGCAACACCTTACTCATAGCGAGTACTCTTGCTATCTTCTTAGTTGCTTTAATATCCAATTATACTGTAGAATTGGAGGTGGAGTGATATTTATAGTTTCGTTATGGGGATTTACGGAGTTGGTAGTGTAGTTGGATATCCCGGGAAGGTACTAGGTATATGATATGTTGGATGTTGATAACCGAGATCCCTGCATCGTGCACGGCCCGATATCTTGCACGTTTTTAGTAATTTTATAAAAATTTATTATAAATTCGAATATTAATATAATTACTTATTATTTGATAAAATATATAAACAATAATATAAAGTTTCATTAATATAAATTTAATTTATATATTCTTATTAATATCTTTTAAAACAAAATAAAAATAAATTTTTATAAATTTTACAAATTTATTATTAAAATGTTATAGAATATATTTATTAAATT
>NGKG01000010.1:1342109-1355059 GCA_002162505.1 Myriosclerotinia scirpicola | reverse complement strand
ATTATTAAAGTTATAATAATTTATATAATAATCTAAAGTAAAATTTAAAACTATTGTTTTAATAAATAATCGAAGTTTTTATATAAAGAATTTTAGTTTATATACTTTAAAATGAATTGAAAAATCTTAGTTTTCAATTTCAATATATTATAATTATAAATTGTTTATTAATTGATTTTATAATACTATTTCATATTATATTTAATGCGTGCAAGATACAGGGCCGTGCACGATGTAGGGATCTCGGTTATCTCGCTACACTTTTCTAGACCCCGTGATTGCAATATACATGTACTAGACAATCTCCCACATCATATAACGGCGCGAAATTTGGAGGACAGGTATATATAAAGACCGAATAATACTTACGAGAAGCGGAGGTCATTCGACCATTGGTGAGGGTGGAGTCGAGTGGGTTAGGTATGAGGAGTCATGGTGGTGGCTTCAGGATATACTTTCCGCGGAGGGGCGGGGAAGGGATTAACTCTGACGTATGGCACAGTATGGATATTTGATTTGTGATTGTACTGTTAAAATTGCAATATATCATTATTTAACTTAAGAGACTGTTG
The DNA here is from genome assembly GCA_002162505.1 of Myriosclerotinia scirpicola. Classification (NCBI taxonomy): domain Eukaryota; kingdom Fungi; phylum Ascomycota; class Leotiomycetes; order Helotiales; family Sclerotiniaceae; genus Myriosclerotinia; species Myriosclerotinia scirpicola. Next base: position 1,354,487 of record NGKG01000010.1, on the reverse strand, counting down.
TCTGGAATGAAATGGAAATTGTAATAGATAATTAACAGTGAGAATATATACAAGTTAATTTCCTCTGTTCGTGCAGGGCCCTGAGAAGTGTATTAAGGGCTAGTTTGGCAACCAAAATCCGCTCTTTTTTCCGCTTTTTTTTATTTTTTTCCGCTAAATATTCCGTATTTAGTTTTGGTTACCAAAATGCGGATTTTGCTAAATAATCCGCATTTTGCTAAATAATCCGCATTTTGGCGGAATTTTAATTAAACCTTAAAAAAAACTTTAAAAATTTTGCAAGCTTTAAATTTTTTTCTGCATTTTGTTTATTTTTTGTATAGGGGAATTGATAACGGATTGAAAAGTGCAGATTGGTTAAAAGCTTCCCTTACTTTTTTTCTGTTTTTTTTTATTACTATAATATACTATATTTTAAAGTTTAAAACTTATAATTATTAAACAACGGAAATAGTAATTAAAACAAAAAAGCAAATTTAAGATTTCGCTCTCTTTTCCTCAAAATATATAATAATGCGGAATCCGCTATAACATAAAAGAGAGGAATATACAGCGGAAAGAGAGCGGAAAATCGAGCCAAACTAGCCCTAAGCACCGTGATCTATTAACCTACATCATTAATCACGAAAACATTGCGGTCTACAGGGAAACAAAGATCCATATGATGAGTATGTATAGTGTTGTATATCACTCCCTGTATGTAAAGAGGAAGAGAAAGAGGAGGAGAGAGGAGAGGGTTTAATACCTAGGGTATTGAAATCTCGTGCCAAGATTTCTGGGACTGCGGGATATCAGATTCTGCATCCTGAATGTTGTACACTGTTCACGTCTAGTATACCAGATACATAAAGTAAATCTTCATTATTTCAAGAAAATCAATATATATATACGAAGCACTAATCCATTTATGTTTTAGGGAATGGTAATGCGGATTAGATATCCGTCAATATAAGATCTTATACTTCGTATTTGAACATCTTTACGTTGGTAGGTAGGTAGTATAAGAAAAACATAAAGTACTACAGTTTCGCATCTCTTTATCTCAGGATCAAGTCCTTCCACTTTTCGTGTTCTCCTGGTAAGTTATACTTCAAGAAATCTCTGCAGTACATGTAATAGAAGATTCTGCGATCCATTATTACGGAATCCTACTCCTCTGTATGATATCCTTAATTTAATTTTTAAAAATATATGTGAAGATTTTGTGATTAGTGTTGTTAACAGTTAAATCCCATTTATCCCACATCATCACTTCTACACCTTTTTCTTGCTATTCTATCTGAATAGATTACTCGAAACTCATGAGCATTTATATCAATATCGATATTGATAACTCTGAAATCCCTTTTTTTTAACTTTCCATCCCAACAATTATCCACGAGCTACTAGTCAAGAGTCCATGAACTTTTTATGCAGTATATCCTACAGTACTAATTTTCGAAGAAATGGATTTATAGGAGAAGAGCATTTGGAGAGTCTAGCATAGGCCTTCCTCTTGTAATACAGATATAAGGAGATTCCAAAAGCAGTGTACAGTAATCGCCTTACTTTCCCCATCATCAAACTCAATGAGTGTAAACGTGAAACCTTAATCATCAACTAATATATATATAGAAATGAAAGTGATTATTGTTAATTAGTAAGTATACAACTCCATCATCAACTTTCAAGACCTAATTTTCCACTGTCGTTTCTGTAGCATATGTAGCATAGAAAACAAACCTCCTTGATTTCATTCCAGACTCATCCTCATCCTCACCCTCATCCTCATAATCTCAAAAGAAATATCACAGGAAAAATAAGAACATCCCATCTAAGCATGGAATTACAAAACAAACGCAGAGTTCTCGGGTCCCTTTTGAGATGAGTGTTGGTCAGGCATTGTCCATGACTTACTTTTATGGTAGGTCGAAAGGGCGCTTTTATATAGAGAATGAGTAAACTGAACAACAGATTATTCTCTCAAAATGATAGAAAATTCTTGATTTCAATACAATAATTCACCAGAGCCAAGGATAGATAGTCCGTGTCGAAACCTCCAAGCACAATTCTTAGGTTTCCACAGTCCACTTCACTATAGAAGAAGAGTTGTAGAGTATCTGAAAGCCCAATAGCATAATCATAGGACATGATGAAATATATCTTAAGGGATCCTGGTGGATCTCGCTCTGGCCTAATGGTTTGTCGCAGATCTGTATGATAGAGCGCGAGAGCGTATCTTCTTCTCGACGTTTTCTAAACTGGGATTTCGATCTCGAATCTTTCTGGTGGTTACAGAATATTGATGATAGTAAAAGAACATATAAAATGGTAGCGAGAATGTTCTGTGGTGGTAAGAAGCGAAAACTGTCCGAACGAAAAGATGGATTAATAATAATAGTATTCAATAAATAAAGTAGAATTGACCTCCTCCTAGTGAAATCGTCAAGGAAAAGATGCATATTCAACATTGAAGATATATTACAAGGAATATCTCCCTGCTCTTGCTACGCGTAAGATCTCCAGTTCGAGGACAGTAGCTGGAATGTTTTGCTAGGTGAAGATATTTATCATATTAAATATGGAAAAGAAAATTATTCAGAAGGTTAAGGTAGAGAAGAGAGAGAGCGACAGAGAGAGAGAAAAGGTAGAGTATAATAAAGAAGGAAGATAGCTGGAGATGAAGCTACACACACGCAAGAGACAGAATTCGAGCGTTTGAAACGAAGATTTCTTCACTCCTGTTCAGATATCAGGAGAAGAGACTTGAAAAGTGCGGTAGATGATCCAGGTAAAACTTATGGGGATCTATCGAGATTTGTTGAATACATGTCGCATGTAGAGTATGGGATATAGTTAATTATAATGATGAAATATCAGTAGGTAGTGACAACATACAACGAAAGGACGAATATGACAATATCACACTAGCATGTTGATGGTAAATAGGTACTATAGAAGTATGAGATCCTGATTCTAGTGTCTGAGGGTTGCGTTTTCCCATTATCAGATTATATTGATGACGAGGAGTATGAGGATGATCTGGATCTGGATCTTTTGAATACGATGACTTAGACTTATGGGTTAAAGATCTTTAGAAGAACTCTCATCTGATTTTATAAATGGAAGTTGCCTACTAATAACAAAACAGAAAAGTGTTGTCATGAATTCATGAATTCATGATATTTCCCTTGAGACTATTCGTATGCAGTGCAGTAGAGTGTAGAAGAACTATCACCTACCTACCTTTCCATCCCGAATCTCTCACCCAAAACTACGATTTGAGAATTATCTACTCGAGTACATTCACACTGAAACGCCATGAGTAACGATCCAACTTTGAAGTTTCGTTTTTGTAAAACAGTCGGGTTCATTCGATAGGAGAGATGTACATCTTGCTGGCACTTGCCCAATCTACCTCGATACATCATGCCCGTTCTTGGGGATGGTATCTACCTAGTATGTATCTCAATAGCTATTATAGCTTCCAAGGTTACTTAAGTATTTCTCCATCTTGTAGCCGCACTCCCAATTTTCCATGTCAGTCTTGCTTTAGCTCTGTGTAGTTCGCTAGAGATTGCTCAGATTGGTATGTAGCCCTATCTATCTACTCGAGTATCCATGACATCTTTGGAAATCCCCACGTTTCTGATCGCAAACAAGATCATATTTATAATTATAATCATTTAAAAACAAGGTAGAAATAAAAGTAGAAATAGAAATAGAAACAAAAGTGAAAGTATATTCATGTACGAAGTATCAATGATGTAATTGCAATTTAACTATTCTCCGAGGAAAATTAGTTGGGGAAAGACTGGGGTTTATTTTAATGATATATTACAATAAAAAATGATGCAGGGTAGATACAATAGAGTTAATAAGTATCCAATAGATAAGTAGCTAATGAAAAGAATATAAGAGTAAGAATGATTTTATAATATTATAGTTTTAGTTTTTAAAAAAAAGACCTCGGGATATTTAGAAAATCGTTATGATATGATAAGAAGAAATAGGCGATACTATTAGTCTACAAATACCTAGGTATACTTCCCAGCCACACACTTCAGACTTTAAACTCTTTCATATAGGTAAGATCTTACTTACCAAATGATAGTATAGCAAACCAAGGAAGTACCGGTACCATCCATACAGTGTCTAGATGAATTTAAACATATCGCATACAGAGTACGGAGTAGTTCCCCAGCCACTTTTCCTGGAGGGAGGTCCTTTGTATCTATATCAATAAAGCTAGGCTAGTTGTCAGGGGAACAGATGGATGGATTGATTAATTAGCACTTAGGTACCTAGGAGTAAGAGGATACTTAACTCTAACTGCGGGCGCTATAGATATCTAGCCAAGTTAGCTACTGACTGGACTTTATAGTACCTAGGTAATAATTAATGGTCCCGGCGTCTCGCGATGATGGTTTGATACTACTACTTAGAGGAGGTATTTTGGTTTTTAGTCATTGGATGGGGGTGATCTTTGGGTTGGGGGATTGATGGATGGATGGATGGATGGATGGATGGTATGAACTGCTCATTGCCTTGGAAATAATGTTGATGGCTGTAGGTACTCCCAGTGCTCTGTAAATGTAGTACTAGAGTATCGTATCGTATCGTATCGTATCGTATGGAAAGAAAGAAAAATTGGGGGTTGGGATATATTAACCGTGTCGGGTACCTTTGATCGTGTTTGAAATTAACCTTATCCATTTGTACGATGAGATGGAATTGTGCTGGAAGTAAAAGTAGAAGTAGGTAGATGATATACTGGAATGATTAAGTCATTTTTCATTTCATTTCATTTCATTTCATTTCATCTCATCTCATTTGTACGATGAGATGGAACTGTATTCAATTACTACTAGTTTCTAGAGAGTGAGGTATTGGTATTGGCTGTGCCCCTCATTTTCATTTTCATGAGCTAGTAGCCTAGTACTGTACTTTGTACGCCTTCGGTTTCTTGCATGTTGGGGGGGGGTTTTGATTGATTGATTGTATGGGTTGATTCAAGATTCAAAATTGTGGTTTGATAGATAGAGATTGAATATTAGAGGGGGAGAAGTGGTGAATATCAAGGGTTCTTTCCATCCGTTTCAACTTTCAACTTTCAAACTTCAACATACCTACCATACTATATACTACATAGGTATACCTAACTACTTCGTACTTATCAATCAATAGCTTCAATAATAGCTTCGGGCATCATCATGAACTGTACTTATTAGCAGCTTAGACTACCTAGTATCCATTCAGTTAATACCCAATACCCAATACCCAATGATGGGTCCTAATTATACTAATCTAATCCACAAGATACCTAGATACGGAGGAGTAGGCTAGTACCCGTGATAATTTGAAGGCGGTAACCCAGTCACAATTATAATAATCTCCATGGACTCGTAACTTTTGTAACCTTTAGGAAAAAAAGAAAGACGCTTTATTTTAACCTCTCACCTTTTGTCTGCACACTTACTACCACTTACCACTTACTACTCTCTCAAAGTCTCACCAGTGTCACTACCTCGAAATAATACTCGGTCGCAAATCGAATTCCCTGGTCTCAGTGGTCTGTCTGTCTGTCTGGCTTGTCAGCTTTACCTACCTACTTACCTACTTACTACTAGGTACTTCTTACCATCAAACAATCTTGACAAACGAATAGAACCCATCAATTATCAGGTACTTCACGGCTTCATCATTTAATTGGTTAATACAATTCCTTCAACTAATTCTTAATTGGTTAGAAATAAACAATCAAGCTGCATCCAACAAAAATCGCCAACGCACAACCTTTCTTACCTACTACATACTACATACTACCTACTACCTACTACCTACTACCTACCTACCTCCAGCCTATTTCGAAAAGATCAACTCATCCACCCCCATAATAATAGAGAAGCTTCAATCACTCCTATCATCCTCGAAAATTATCCCACATAGGCTTTATTGGCTTCTTGCAATCTGGAATTCTTTATTTTGTTTCATTCCTTTTCTGTTTTGGTTGAGTAATTCGGGTTACAAAATTGCTGAAACGGAAAAAAAAAGCCCTCAGCTGCATCTTCGGGGCTGAGGATCCGACCAGCAGCATTCAAGAATTAAATTCAATTCATCAATTTCCTTACCGGCATTTCTTACATTACACAAACCTTCCAAATATCATACAACCGCTGATGCATCCCTCCGTTCGTTTATTCGAATTGTGAGGAGTCATCATAATGGGTGTGGAATCAAGAAAATCAAGAGCTCCACCTCTACCTGCGCCAACGGAAACCAGTACTGCGGATAGTGACGCCGAGAACGAGAACGATAATACGGAACTTGGTTCAAGAGTGACGGACAAGAGTACATACACCATACCGGATGACGGAGCTCCTGTCACGATAGCTACTCGAAAGAAGAAGAAGCAGCACGATAAGGATAATCAAAGTATTTTATCAAACAATAAGTCACAAACCTCATTGTTGATCGAGTATTTTGAAGGTGGAAAGGAAGATAGAAGTCGAAGGCCATCGGTTCGTGTCAAAGTTACACCATCATCGAAAAATCGAAGCAAGTCAGCTCATGACCACATCCAGATTACGGAATCCAGAAAAGGTTCTCGAAGACCATCCTATACTCAACGCATTTCATTATCGAATGTTGGTAAAGAGAATAGACCATTCGCGCCCGAAGACGAAGCCAGCATGAGTTCCTTTCGATCTACAACTGAAGAATCCAATGTCACCTCTAGGGCGGGTGGACGTCCGGTCGAGGTGGAGATAATGAGACATGGAAGCCCGCTGATACCCACCGAGTTAGGATCGAAAAGTGCTTTGTATAATGCCTCCGACATATCATCGATGCCGGCCGATAGTTTCCTCGATGGACAATCTCCAGAACGAAGACGTAGTCGAAGTTTGACAAGAGGTGAAGCATTGGTTGCCGGAGCGGCTAGCGGCCTGGCTGCTGGTGCTGCATCGGAAAAATTAAGAACACCATCGCGTCGGCGAAGTCGAAGTCTCAGCAGAGAAAGAATTGTGGCACAAAAGGCAATGGAAAAGGTTCGGGGTGATAGGTCAGAACATCGACGAAAACAACGTAGGAGTCGTAGTCGAAGTGTTAGTGGTGAGAAACTTACAGAAGGAACCAAAACTCCACGAAGAAGATCAAGTCGAAGCCAAGCCGAAGAGTCTTTAATGTCCGGAGCCGATTCGGGTCTTCTAGATTCACAGGTCAGTCGCAATTCCGACAAATATTCCGTTAGATCTGGAGCTTCCAAGAATTCTTCCATCAATAATCCTAAGCTTCTGGAAACTGTCGAGGATGCCATCCGTCGTCTGATCTTACCCGAATTATCAGCGTTGAAGAGAGAATCAAGTAAGCGTGCGGAACGTCGAAGTTCCGTCGGAAGTGGTATCTCTAGCATTTCAGGAGGACCCAAGGTTACTCTCAACGATGGGGAGGTTATATCAGGAAAGAGCCGAAGGGACAAAAACATTGACCGTGTGAGAGATTCGGATTCACCACGAAGTTTCGAACCAGGCGATTCGGAAGAAACAATTACACATGATGAAAAGGTGAAAAAGAAGAAGAGTCGAGGTCTAGAAACGGCTGCATTGGGTGCAGGAGTTGGTGCTTTGACAGCAGCAGCTTTACAGAAACATCAATCACAAGAATCGGTGGTAGATGAAAAGAAAGAACGACGACGCAGGAGGAAGAATCACAGCCGTGGCAACAGTTTAGGAGGCGAGCTTTCACCTACTGAGGAAAGAAGTGGTCTTGATTTGGCACCCCCTATGCCACTTATGAGTGCGATCAATGCCTCCGACATCACCAGAACCTCGATATTGTCGGCTGAATCCGAGAGACCTCATTCCGCTAGTTCACAACGCATTACCCCCGTTCAGGAGGTAACTGCCCGCAAAGAACTTACCTCACCAGCTTCTCGAACGCCAACGCGAACACCGGTTAACCTACAACACGGCTTAGGTACTCAACATTCCAATTTTTCACGTGGAAACCTGAGTCTTCATAGTCAAAATAGTGAGCAACAGCTGCGTGGTCAAGAATATGAGTTGGATGAGAATGGAAGAAAAGTACCTATGCGAGACATTTATGATCCTGATCTAGATGATTCAATGGTTTCGGATGAACAAAGTGGTGGCCACTCTAATGCAGTGAAAGCTGGTTTGGCTGGCGCAGCTGCTGGTGCTGGTTTGGCAGCACTTCATCACAATCAACAAGATATCCCAGATGAAGATTCAGAATTGCTTGATGCCGAGCCACAACATCCTTACTATCAAAATACTCAAGAGGTGCCTCCTCCACTCAGATACGTTCCTTACGGCCATGAGAGACGTGGTTTGAGCCCAATTCAGAGTGTCTCAGGGTGGACCGAGAACGAAGATGGACCACAAAATCAACGAGACTCCAGATTGACTCAGAGCACCGGATCATACTCTTCATTGGCAAAAACTGCTCAACACAATCAATCCATGAAGTCTCTTGACTCTATTAGCAACATCCACAATCGCCATGACTTTTCAGAGGTTCGAACAGGTGGATTATCCGATTCAGAACTTACTCAAGACGGAGATGGACAATATTGGGATGAACAACACCGAGAGAACGATCGAAATCGTAATTTTGATTCTGAATTGAGTCTTGAAAATAAACGATTGACCAACTTTACCGATGACAGCTTTGATACTAGAGATGTTTCAACCGGTCAAAATATTAAAGGTGTTGGTGGAAAACCAGGCTTTGTCAATACACCCATAGGAATCGAATCGCATGTTGCTTCATTGGTTAATGCTTCTGAACTTACTGGCACTAATTCATACCCTGGAAGCAACAGCCAAATCAATCGAAAAGCTTCATACGAATCCTTTGATGAAGAATCCGAGAGAAACTTTACGAGCCATGGGAATAGTCCCGTGAAGTCACAGAGCCCTCAGAAGTATGACCAAGAGTATGACCTCGACGAACATGGAAGAAAGGTTGAGATGCCAAAGTCACAAACTAAAGAAGTACTTGGAGCAGGTGCTCTGGGAGCTGCTGCTGCTGCACTTTTGGCAAAAGCACGTGAAAAGATGAACAATCATAACAATAACGATGCTGATAATACCAAGTACGAGGAACGCAAAGAAGATACTGGGGCGCCATTACAGAAGTCTTTCAAGGATCGTACAATGGATGGTCAACGTATTTCTTCTCCTCGTCACAGTGTCGATAATCTCAGTGAGGTCAGCCAATTGACTGATCGACCTAAGATGACCTCAAGTGGTCTTCCTGACATGCATGATCCAATGCCTGAAATTGGTTATGGAGATGATGCATCAGAAGTGACAACGAACCCATCTATTATCCAAGGACCAATCGGTGGTACACAACAAGGAAGTCGTGATCACTGGCCAAATCAAGCCACTCCACCACAAGCGCAGCGTACACAAAGCTCAGATTCTGCTACTGCTCTTCATGAAGCGGAAGCTGCATTAATTGGTGCCGCCGCTGGTGCAGGTGCAGCCGCAGCTTTGGCTGATCATAATAGAGAGGTCAGTGGAGATCATGATGACGAGTGGAGAAGAAGTTCCGGAGAGCGAAAGCGTGATACTCTCATCACCAACCCATATGAAGACACCAGTCCAATTGCTGCTCTTGGTAATGGTACTGGCCTTGATCGAGAACTTTTGAATCAAGCTGGATTCCAAAATGCCAGTCGCGCATACAATGATAAACTTTATGCTGGCAGTCCAAATGGTTTACCCAAGGATGAGGGATATATCTCATCAGCTCCTAATGCTCGCTCTGCTGGTGCTCAAACTCCAGAGCAACGTCTCAACAAAGGAAAGGGTGTCGACTTTATGGATCAAGAATTAGGAAATGCAGCAGATGCTTTGAATGGCGATCAATTTTATCCTTCTGGTCCTTCCGGTCATTCTCGACATCTCAGTGGCATGTCACAAGGAATGGGATCACCATTATATGATAGTGCTACTGGCAATGGTATCGATCGTATCCAATCGAAGGATATCGTTGCTTTGATGGATCATCTCACTGTTCGTGACGCTCAACGTAGCGCTCGCGATACTGAAATTCTCGTCACTCTTGTTCGAGCCGCTGCAGAAATGAGAAACTCTTTCGAGGATATGAAGAGATTACTTGCCGATACTGAAGACGTCATCATCACCGAAGTTCAAGGTAATACCGAAAAGTCTGTCCAAAAAGTCATCAACGGACCAAGACCTCTACCACAAAGTGCACCTCGTTCTATCAGATCTGCAGAGATGTATGAAGATCTCCCCACAAAGCGAACAAATGTTTTCCGAAGAGCATTGAAAGGATTAAGCAAGAGAAGTACAAATGATCTTGGCAAGATTGAGGATATGCTTGTTCAATTACTTGGTGATGTTGAAGGTCTCAAAGTTGCTCAAGGACTCCAGAGTGGCACTTTGGATTATGACGATTTTCCTGAAGGACGTTCTGAACAAGATCGTGGTTACGTACCTGAAGGTAATGCTGGTACTTCCACTGCAAGTCACGGAAGTCAATCTGGGCCCTTCTCCATTCCACCTTCTCAATCTCGTAACACCAACCGAGGATTTGATGGACGCAAATTTTCGGATCATCGAATTAGTACAGTACCTGAAGATGATGAGGATGAGCTTAGTCCACATGAGGAAGAAGTTCTTAACAATCAATTTGAGAATGATGCAGATGTTCTCACTCCAACTCGTGATACCTTCCGTGAGCGTGGAGACTCTCTACCATTGGATTCACCTCCTCAACAACAACAACATAAAGCTTCTGGTTCTTTAAGCAATGAGAACACTCCTCGAACTGAGACGGAAAAGCATAAGAAGCACAAGTCAACTAGCTCTTCTGGATGGATTCCTAAAGTATCTCGTTGGTCTGAGACTACCGCCTCAACTGTGTTCAAGGGCTTCCGCAGTAGTGGTCGTAAGAGTGGTGGCAAAGAACCTGAGCAATCCAACTCACCTCCATCAAGGTCAGATTCTGGACTTGGTACCTATCAAACTGAACAAGATCAAACTGATCAAGATCGCGATCACGAATTTCATACCGATAAATTTGTCGAACCTACACGTGTGGAATCACCTGCCACCCCAAGATCCGTTAGGTCACTTGCTAAATCTGATGATAAATTACATTCTGGTTTCTCTTCAGAACAACTTCATCAACAATTTATGAATGAAGAAATTCCTTTCAGTCTTGTACCAGGTGTCTTACCAGGTGCCGAAGATCCAAAGTATAAGGCTCATCGAAATTCTTTGAACCTTCAACATCCACAACCTCGTCAAGGTCCTACACACCGTTATCAAACTCATCTTGAATCGCAAGCTCAAAACTTTGATCAACCACCACCAATGTCTCCATCATCCATTAATTGGGGCTCATCAACCAGTATTAATCGTTTGCCACCTAATGCCAATCATCGTTATAGTCAAGCAACAACCAATACTGAAGGAAGACTCTCTCCTATTTCTGATGGAGGTTATTCAGATCGTTCTGCTTCAGGTCAAGCTCCTGCTAGACCTCCCAAGGAACCAATTGTTCCAGAAAAACCACTCAATATCCGTAATAAGCTCACAAAGCCAAGTCCATTGAGTAATGAACATTTACAAGAGGAAAATGGAGATGCTAATACACAATCTGCTTCGAGAAGATTGAGTGGTGCTGTGGGTGTTCCAACGAGAAAACCTACGGGACCAAGAAGTATGAGTGTGACTAGTAAGAGTGGAGAGTTGAATAGGGATGAGACGGTTATTAGAAGAAATGTTAAAAGAAGTAAGTGATTATCGGTATGGAAGTACTGTGAAGTTTTGCTAACAAAAAAATAGACACATTTGGTTCTATTGCCAGTAATCATAGTGGCGAGTCTGAAACTTTTTAAGTGAAATCAGTTGAGTTGGAAGTGCGAGCGAGCGAGCAAAGCGAATTACTTAGAATACCCCTGTTGCAATAACACGATAAGAGAAACAAAAACATGAAATAATAATATTTTCTTCGGATATTTGGGTTTGGATGAAAGGATAGGGTGGAGGGATTGGGGAGGGATGAATTTTTTATGAGAATGAAAGATGGGGCTGGGGATGGGATTAAGGGGGGGAAGAAATTTTTATGATGAATGTCACGGGGTAGTGAATTTGAGCTTCTCTCGCTTTTGATGGATAACATATGATGCGGGTTTTCATGTTACGAAAGAAAGTTTGGCAAAGGAAGGGGAGGGATATGATATGATATGATATGATATGATAACGAAAAATGGATGGATACCTCTTTTTTTTTGTTTTCTTTTTTTTTTGGTTGCGAATGAAATGCGAGATGCGAGATACGAGATGGTGTATGTGTGTGGTGTGGTGTTTATGCTTCTTGTGTTTAGGTTTTGGG
>NGKG01000010.1:1324345-1338834 GCA_002162505.1 Myriosclerotinia scirpicola | reverse complement strand
GAGAGAGAGAGAAAGTTATACAAAGTCACACAAAATCACCACAACCCATCAACTAGACTTAAACTCTTTCTTTTTTTTTCAATTCCATCGAATTCCCATTCATCCACCCATCCACCCTATCCCATCATTCCCAAACATACAATTCAGTTTATCAGTAACTAATTACCTAGTTAAATCCACTATCCCATCCACCCCAATTACACAAGTACACAAGTATAGCCCATCCAGCCAACCCTACCCTACTTGAGTAATTCTCCACGCATCCAGTACTGGTATAGATCCATTCCACTCCCCCTTCCTTCATCCATCCATCCATCCATCCATCCAATCTCAATTAACTCTCCCAATCAATCAATCAATCAATCAATTCCATTCCATTTCCCACAATTCCCTCCCTCCCTCCCTACCATCTACCCCACCCTATATTCCTTCAATCTCCCAACGTCATTTGAAATATGACAAGTAGATAGATAGATAGATAGGAGCCTAGTAAATCCCCAATCTTCTGGAAGAAGAAGAAAGAACCAACCCAGCCAAAAGGTGAAATCAAGACAACCAAGTTCTACCTAGCGAGCAAGATTTCCTCCACTGATCAAATCATTGCTCACTCCTGTTACAACCAACCAAAACTACCAAAGATCAAATATAATATGGACGTCATAGAAGCCCAGCCGTTGAAACATGAAAATAGGACAATCCCATGCTACATGACTAAAATTGGAAAAAAGGGAACATTTTATTCATGAATGGGAGAAGGGAGAAGTAGAAAATAGTAGTAAGATGAATAGAAAAAAAAAGGTCATATCAAGTTCAACATCCAAAAGAAGACCATGGCATTTGGGGAAAAACAGAAGTTCGTCTCATTTGAAAAAAAATCGTCATATCTCGATTTCGTTACGCCATAGACACCAAAAGTAAAGTTAACGTTTAAAAGCGTACTTGACAAATCCGAGAGGAAATTCTTTCCATGATATGATGCGAAGTCGTGTATGTAATAAAGTGTCGAGGTTGAGATTGGAGAGATTAATTTCCAAGAAAAAAGTTCATAAATACGCCGTATGCCACTCTTTTTGGTACTCCATTCGCCGTCCCAGCTAGGAATTTGATTTGAGCAAACGCTGTTGAGTGAAGATGGTAGAGAAATCTTGATGGGAACTTGAAGGAAGAGGGAGGTTCATAAATTGCGGTAAAAGGGCATCTAGCCAAAGGAATGTCGTAAACGTCGTTGATAATCCATGCGAAAAAAGCTTTGAGTTCAAATATATCTTGATGCGTCAGAAGATGGGTTGCTCATAAGATAACACAAGGTCCCTTCTTCTTGGCGCGATATTTTCTAGATTCATCTCGAACCATTCCATTCTCTCCAGTGGTAGCACGAGGACTCTTGCCAGTACCCGAAGCTGATGTTCTCTGTTGACGTTGTCGGCGAAGTTGTCGTACTACATCATAGAATGCCTTTTCAACATTTACGCAATTCTTCGCCGATGCTTCAACAAATTCGCAGCCCAGCTCCCGCGCTAATGCATGTCCTTCTTGTGTAGATACCTCTCGCTCCGTAACTCTGTCGCATTTATTCCCCACAAGCATAATCGGTACAGGCTCTGAAGGTGAGATGGGTGATATGGGTGAACCGGGGTATATCGGGGAGGATGAAGATGACTCCTTAACTCGCTGAATCTGATTGTGGAATCTTTGGATGCGCGTGAAGGATGATCTCGAAGATATGCTATAAACCAAAACGAATCCTTCACCATCACGAATCCATTGATCTCGTAACGCAGTATATTCTTCTTGACCGGCAGTATCGAGGACTTCCAACATACAAGATTGACCATCTATTGCGACTTGTTTTCGATATGAATCTTCGATGGTAGGATCATACTGTGCGGAAGTAAGCATTTGATGGCAACAATTAAAAGCGGAGGTAGAAAGAAGTGAGGAGAGCTTACAGTCTCGACGAAATGCTGTAATGTTAATTGAATTGTCAAAGCAGTTTTACCCACACCTCCATCACCAAGCACCACCAATTTATACAAGACCATCTGTTTCGAAGACATCTTTGTGATCAGCTTTGTTATGATGTATGAGGTTATATCAGGATTTTGAGTAGAATTAGGAAGGAGGAGGCTATAGACGATGGATAGATAAATTGAATGGAGGAGGAGGAGGAGGGAGGAGGAGGAGATGGTGGTTGGGTGGTTGGTGGATGGATGGATGGATGGATGATGGTTGGTTGGTGTTTGAGTTAAAGAAATCAAATCGACAAAGTTCCTTAATTCTTTGCTGTGCTGTCTGTCGGTGGAAAGGTAGGTAGTTTTAGTTTCCAAGGTTGGGTTTCTGTACTGCAAGTGGATATTGATTTCCTTTTGGCATAAAAAGAAGCTCGGACTTCTTTCCGGCTTTTGCTACTAGTACAGTTGAACGGATGGCTCAGGAGTTAGAATGATAAAGAGAGAATGAATTTGATAGAGATGATGGATTGGATTGGATTGGATTGGATTAGATTGATTTGATTTGATTGGACAGATCGGTATAGAATTAGTGATTTGTATAGTTGTATTATAGAATTTAAACAAATATTTACTTTAATATAAGAATAACAGATTAGATGAATTAGATGAAAGTTGTAAATGTATAATTATATAATAAAATAAATAAATAACTTTTATAAAACTATTATACAGAATCCAAATTATATATAATAATAAAGAGTTTCTTTATATTTACTTAAATTAATAAAATCAACACTTACTACTTAATTATTCCTCTTCCTTTTCCTTTTTCTCTCCCTCTTCCTCTCTCTCTTCTCGGCCCGTTACAACTTGTTGATTTTTGTTAAAGTTTTAAATTAATCGTACTAGTTTTATATTAAATAAATCTGTAAACGAATATAAGAGAAAGGGAGTACGTATTTTAATATTTAAATATCTAAACATTTAAATACTTAAACTTTTAAGCTTTTAAACTCTTAAGCTTTTAAGCTTTTAAATAATATATAAAATATTAATAATATATTTATTTAAATACTTCGTATTTATATTTATTATATATAAAAGATTTCTTTTACTTCTACTTTTTTTTTAATTAATATAAAAATTTACACTCTAATTCTATATAACCTACTTATCACCTACTATTTAACTAATAATTCTATAATAAAAAAAGAAATATATTACCACCCTCACCCTCACCCTCACCCTCACCCTCACTCTCACCCTCACCCAAACTTAAACAAACCATCCATCATACTACCCCTAATAAATATCCTTAACCACTTAAACATACATACGAAGTACTCAAAAAACTTTACAAAATCCACCTAATGAATAAATTTAACCCATCAATCCCCCATCCCCCATCACAAAACCACAACCCCTCCTCTTCCCTTCCACAAATCTGCCGCTTTAATACCAATACATACTACCAATACTACCAATACCCACCCCCAACCTACCCAGATCAAAGCCTACCTAGCTCTTCAAGAAATCCCCAATTAAACCTCCTCATGCTGTACAACCATCAACATCACCAATAACCCCACGGTCAATCCCATTCCACCCCACCCCCATTACCCTTGATTATATGTATGTATCACACAGAACATCACATGCATGTATGCACGCACTCTGTCCATCACATTGCACCTCTACAGAAAATTTTTTATCATCGCCGGCCTGCCCAAACAGAAGAATCCATCCTTCGAGTATTGGGTAGAATCATTTAATTTGACATTGTCTATAGAATCCTTAGAAGTAGTTAGGCAGTAGTAGATAAAGGTATAAGAGCAGTTAGGCAGTAGTAGATAAAGGTATAAGAGCATATCCCTAGAAAATGAAAAAGAAATCATAGTCAATCATAAAACACCCCAAAACACCCCCCCGCCACACCATTTTGTGAACCGCCAACCATCGAAATGGGGGTGCGCCCCTCCTCCAAATATGTAAAGGTATGAAAGAAAGAAGTACACCAAATCGTAACCAAGACGGGGAATCTCCTATACCAAAACCTCCCTTGAGAAAAATGAAATATATCCGATGTAATAGATGCCCCCTTTATTCCTTTACTTCATGTTTGTCTGAGAATACGTCCCCTTGTGCCCTTTTTGTTGCTTCTTGAATCAAAGCTGATAAACTAGCATTGGATTTCGGTCTTCTTTCAGGTGGATCACTGAAAGGTCCTTGGGGTGTGATGGGGGTGCTGTCTTCGATCAAAGTGATGGCATTAGAGTCTCGTGAAGACAGTGGCGATGATGCCGCGGCTTCTTTCGTAGGCTCACTTAATGTTCCTTTTGATGTGCTAGAATCCACTCGGATGACTTGAGGTTTCGTCATCGTTGCAGCACTGGCAGCGTTCAAGAATGTACTGCCCACCGAAAATGCTGGACTAGGTGGACCTTCGGAATGTTTTTCGTAGTCAACACTTGGCACAGGGGGTGTCACAGTGCCAGGAGTACTTCCACCCGCTTTATTAACGCTGACCACTGCTGCCTTTCCTCGGATAACTGTCTGGGCTGGAACTGGCGATACGATAGCGTGTTTTCCATATATAGTGGATGCAACGCTATTTCTTGCGTACGAGTGTCGTTCACCAATACCACTGATTCCACTGTACGTTGAGTCACGAAGATCTCCCGGCATGAAGAAGTGCTCTTGCTCATATCTTGGTGTCCCAGATGAGTTTGATAGAGCAATTGGGATGGGAGGAACCGGTGGAACAAGAAGACCTGGAGTTGATGGTGTCGATCGGTTTGTAACACCTGGAATATATGCGATTTGAATGATATTCGATGCTCGTGTGAGAACTGTAGATGCGATTGATCCAACTGTATGTGTGGAAGCCCGTGCATCCCTCCGCATAGCGAAATCCTTTTCTGCATTGGCTTGCTCTTGGTTCTCTATCCAATCGTCTTGCTCAAATTGTTGTCTTTTAGTCTTGATGCAGAATTTCCATACAAGATAGGTCACGGCTGCGACAGCTACTACTCCTCCAATAACTCCACCCGCAATAGCGCCTACGTTTGGATCGGATTTCGATGACGAAGATGAACTGACTGTCGCCGAAGGTGCAGCAGAAGAAGCTACACAAACCGTCTGTTGACATTCGGTACAAGTTGGTGGAACGAGAGAACAAATTTCATTATCGGCACAAGCTGGACATGCTGGAGTGTCCCCATTGCACTCAACGCATCGTCGGAAAAGGGAGTTGAAGGAAGCTATGAATTGATTAGCAAGAGATGGTTACCTCCTGAAGAAGATTACCCACCTTCGTAATATGCCATCTTCTTCGGCACTAATAGCGATTTATTATTATGTCGTATCAATTGAGACTGATCCAGTCAGGGTTGAAGTAAAACAAGGTAGATGAATGTGTTGTTGGTAATTGAAGGCTTGGCCTTGTATGTAGTAGTTGCTGGGTGAAGACAACAAGAGAACCGGCTCGAGAAGGATGATTTATCGTGGATAAATAATAAAATTCGAAATGGATATAAGAGCGAAGATAGAATGAATCAAAAAAGAGAAGATGAATTGATCGAATTCACTGCGTTTATTGCCGGCGCTGAAGGAGAAAGAAGACACGATAAACGGTCGCAAATTGAAGGTAGAAAAGTAAGGTAGGTAAGGTAAGATGGATGATAACGAGTGTTGGTTAGAGCGAACTCTGGTTGTTGTTGGTTTTGTTGTTGCGGTCGTCAATATGGTCGATTAACGACTACATTGACATGGACGACTATAAAATCTAGACCGACGACGAGGGGGAATTAAATGGTCGTACTGGTAGTCGTGATGATCATTTGCGATGGATGAATCGACCGTAAGTGATGGTGTAGATGAGATTGGGGTTGTTTTGATGAAGATCAATTTCTTTAGCAAGCAAATAATAAGTAAGATGCTCTAGATTAGGTGTGTGAAGGCGAGAATGGCGGAGGAAAATGGACCTAATTTACTTTTGGTATAGAGTAATAATAATAAGTTTGGTTGGTCACGGTGGATTTGATGGGGTCGTTATGTTGCAGGTGGTTGTATAAGTTTGTATGGTTTGTATGGGACGCCTTATGTTAGGTTCAAGGGGGAGTTTTTCAAGAAGAAGTGGGAAAATTAATATCCAGTATTTTATGCAAAACTCTTATAATGTCGATTTGATTTCTAAGATCAATAATATATCAATAGATCAACAATCTATCATCTACTTGGAACAACCTCTGGTTTGAACTTCCAAGAAAGCTGGACATCACAGATCACCTGCATTCTATTGAATTGAGAACAGTAACCTCTTCACTTGCGACGATATCACTTAAAAGACTTTGTTGATATACTTCGTACATACCATCTGAATACATTTAGGTTTCGATTTGCTTTATCAATTCGCTATATTGTATCACATCAATCGTAATCAATGACGATCGAAATGTACAAATCCTCCCCCCTCATTATGAGTACGTTTACCTCCTAGCCTCCTAGGTACTATATTGTCCCCGTGTGTTATTGTATAGAGTAGGGATAGGTAGCAAATTATATTAAAAATGGTATTCGTTCAAACAATCCACAGCTGTCGTCAAATTAAATGGTATATTTAATCCTGCCCTTGCTGCTTCCGTCTTGGTATTGTAAATCAATCGCTCTGGACTTTAGGTCCAATATCTAAACTGATCAAGAGTAATCTAGAGTTGAGAATGATCTCTGCACGGAGTAGAATTGAGTGAACGAAACACTATGAAAGTATCTAATGATCTAATGACTAGATCAGATGCTTTTACCAGTCATTTATGGGTTGATACTTCGGCACTTCTATAAACTCTGAAGCAGCTAATGGATGGTTTAAGGAGTGCTTTGGCAAAAAGTATCAACAGACCTCCAACGGAAAACTTCTAGAAGAATGAAAGACAGCAGTAAGTACCTAGTAGTACTCTTATCATCTTAAGGAGTTTCATACAGGAGATAGAGGACGCTATATAAGGATGCTCGCGTGCTCTACTAATCTTCCTTAGTGTTGATCGTCACATAGGAGTAAAATTATTTCTACCAAGTAATAAGAAGAGAAGCGCTTCTCCCCTAAATTTAGTTGCCGTTGCTAATGGGTCTTTAGATCTACTACCACGCCCGCTATTTTGAAATGTTTCCACTTTATACCTATTATTGATGATGAACCATTATGAATGAGATATAAGCCAGCCAGCCAGCCAGACAGCCACATGGGATCAACCTGGGATGAAGCTGTTGCTAACGATAACTTTCACGGTACTTTACCTATACCAATCGATCAACTATTATGAATGAATGTGATATAAGTCAGTCAGCAACATGGGATGAACAGCAATATGGGATGAAGCCGTTGCTATCGACAAAACTTCCAGTGACGTACCGATTCCATTTCATACATATTAGAGCTTCATGGGCATTGTTCATGAATCTAGGAACTTTGGTCTGTTAGATTTACATTTTTACCCCATTCCATTAACCCTTTTTAGAATGGTATGAAGTCTATTAATAGTCAGATCAGACTTAACTTTCGGGAAGTAGCCGCAGTGGTGGAGTGGTGACGCTGAATAATGTAAACTTTGTCAGACGCTGCCAACGACTAGTTGTTTGGTTGATAGATGAACAGCGGTGACTTTTCAATATGCTTGGTCAGGTATATAGAAATAAAAGTCCTTGTGTATGATTGAGGGTAGTCATCGGTATAAGAAAAGGTTCTTGATATTATACGATGTTGCACGACACTTGTGATGTTATTGATACAACGTTTCATAGGCTGCGAGCTATAACGCAGCTGAAACCGACGCGCAATGATATCCAATGATCTTTCGAATTGTCAAATAACCATCAGACCAAGCTTTTCATACAAGGGGTTAACCTTATATTGTTACACTTTGTAGACGCGATCTTTGGAGGATGTACGTATTACTCTAGAATACAATTGAATACACAGCATATATGAAGCTATATGAAGTGAGAGAGAGAGAGTAATGAAGCGGCAGAAGAAGACGTTTGTGTGTAGACCCAAGGCCTCTTCATTCCTGTAATATGGATGGATGTATAGGATGATACGGGTAGCTGTAGGTAGACATATTTATATATACGAAGTACATACCTAGGTATATATATTACTTAGTATTTTAACATGTTGGCGTTGAAGAGAAATAGATGATCGGATGATTGGAAACAAGTCTACAGACCAATCAACATTTTGCAATGAGGCGCAGCAATACACTCACATATGAATCTTATTATTATATCCAATATATTATTTTTCTTCTGATTTAAATCTTCATTTGTTAAAAGAAAAGATATCTTTATTTCCTTTCCACTTTCCACTGCCCACTTCTCCTTCTTTCGTAATTGTCGGTAAAGCCATCTATCCATCCATCCATCCATCCATCCATCCATCCATACCTTGAATAGTACCAAAATTATCGAAGGGATCGAAAATAGCGGGGACAAGACAACAAACTATTAAAGAATCCCTCCTTTTTTTATTATTGAGACTCTGAAAGTGAAACAGGGTTGCTTTCTACCCTATCCATTGGATTACCTATACCTTTCTTCATACCTTCAAATTCCAAAGATTCCTCCATCGATTCTTCTTTTCTTCCCTCTTACTTCTTACTTCTTCCCTCTTCCCACTTCCCACTTCCCATTACCACCATTCATTCAATACTTCGAATCTAATTGTCTGTTTGGTTGGTGAATCACAAATCACAACAAACAATTTCGAAGTGCTGTAGTTGAACTTGATTCACTCTTTATTTGTGTTGCTAAGGAGAGGTGATTCAATATACCCTCCCTAGTAATATCTGACCGTCCCTGAATTCTAACAAGACGTACAAGAAGAAAGATACCTCAGAATCTTGGACAACAACCAACATTCCTCTTTGGATTTACTTTTCATCCACCAAGTAGTGATAAAATCACCAAGATTTTATCCCATTCAAATTCAAACTTAACATTGATATAATCTTGATCACTTCATAAGAAGTTCTTGACTATTTCCACAAACATGGCATACTCTGGCAATGGAGGCTATGATGAGCATAAGCTCCAAGACCTTCCACCAGGAGGGGCAAATGTAAGTAGCTTTTTTTTAATCTCGCAGATTGCACAATGGCTTTTCTCTAACCCTTCTCTCTTGCAGTATCGTCATCCTCAAGATGAAGAGGAAGGAGCTTTACCTTTACTCGATTCTGCTGGACACAGTGGCCCATTTAATAGCCCTTACGACGCTCATGCTCAAGGAGGTCTTCGAGCCAATACTCCACCTGTTAGACCTGTTTCCGCATACAGTCTTACAGAAACGTATGCAAATGATACACAACCATACAGCAGCGATTATAATTCCTCCCACACGTACAATGAGCAATTAGAAGATAATCCATATCCGCGAACCGATTCTCCATTGTCACGAGCCGAGACTACTTCCACCGAAGCGTGGAGAAATCGACAAGCTCCTGCAGGTGGACTTAAACGTTATGCTACAAGAAAAGTCAAGCTGGTTCAGGGAAGCGTTTTGAGCGTCGATCATCCAGTGCCCAGTGCCATTAAGAATGCCATCCAACAAAAATATAGGAACGACTTGGAGGGCGGCAGCGAGGAGTTCACACATATGCGTTATACCGCCGCATGTTGCGATCCCGATGAGTTTACTTTGAAAAATGGTTACAATCTACGACCTGCAATGTACAATCGTCATACCGAGTTGCTCATCGCCGTTACCTATTATAACGAAGACAAGCAGTTGACTGCTCGTACTTTGCACGGTGTCATGCAAAACATTCGCGATATCGTCAATCTCAAGAAATCCGATTTCTGGAATGTCGGTGGACCAGCATGGCAAAAGATTGTCGTCTGCCTCGTTTTCGATGGTATCGACCCTTGCGACAAAGATACACTTGATGTTCTCGCTACAATCGGTATCTACCAAGATGGTGTCATGAAGAAAGATGTTGATGGAAAGGAGACTATTGCTCATGTTTTCGAATACACTACACAACTTTCAGTCACTGCCAGTCAGCAACTTATCCGCCCAACCGAGGGTGATGTCAACTGTCTTCCACCGGTGCAAATGATGTTTTGTTTAAAGGCAAAGAACACCAAGAAGATTAATTCCCATAGATGGCTGTTCAATGCGTTTGGTCGTCTTCTCAACCCTGAGGTCTGTATCCTTCTCGATGCAGGTACCAAGCCAGGTCCCAAGTCAATGTTGTCTTTGTGGGAAGGTTTCTATAACGACAAAGATCTTGGAGGCGCTTGTGGTGAGATTCACGCTATGTTAGGCAAGGGAGGCAAAAAGCTTCTCAATCCTTTAGTTGCTGCTCAAAACTTCGAGTATAAGATTAGTAACATTCTTGACAAGCCGCTCGAGAGTTCTTTTGGATATGTCAGTGTGTTGCCGGGAGCTTTCTCAGCATACAGGTTCCGAGCTATCATGGGACGACCTCTTGAACAGTACTTCCACGGAGATCACACTTTGTCGAAGATTCTTGGAAAGAAGGGTATCGAGGGGATGAACATTTTCAAGAAGAACATGTTCTTGGCAGAGGACAGAATTCTCTGTTTCGAACTTGTCGCCAAGGCTGGTAGCAAGTGGCATTTGACTTATATCAAAGCAGCCAAAGGAGAGACTGATGTCCCCGAAGGAGCTGCTGAATTCATTAGTCAACGTAGAAGATGGCTCAACGGTTCATTTGCAGCAGGAATGTATTCGATGATGCATTTCTCCAGAATGTAAGTTCCTTTTATATTCATATACTCTCAGAGGCATCAACTAACGTTCTTTAAAGGTACAAGAGTGGGCACAACCTCGTTCGCATGTTTTTCCTACATATTCAATTCTTTTACAACGTCTTCAACAACATTCTCAGTTGGTTCATGTTATCTTCTTTCTGGCTTACAACTACTGTTATTATGGATCTTGTCGGTACTCCTACTCCCGCTTCGGACACATCTGCACTTCATCACGGCTGGCCTTTCGGTGACACTGCTACCCCGATCATCAACACGATTCTGAAATACATGTACTTGGGATTCTTACTTGTTCAATTCATCCTAGCTCTTGGTAACAGACCTAAAGGTTCCGTGGCTACTTACATTGTTTCCTTTGTAGTTTTCGGTGTTATTAACATTTACCTCATTATCTTGTCTATGTACCTGGTTGTTCGTGCCTTCTCTGGAGGCGAGACTCTAGATACTAGTAGCGCGAAAGACTTTTTCGAGAGCTTCTTCGGAAGTGACTCGAGTTCTGGAGCTGGTATTATTATTCTCGCTTTGGCCGCTACATATGGATTGTACTTTGTTGCATCCTTCATGTATTGTGATCCATGGCACATGTTCCATTCCTTCGGACCATACCTGTTGCTCATGTCGTCTTACATCAATATTCTCATGGTGTACGCTTTCAGCAATTGGCATGATGTTTCTTGGGGTACCAAAGGATCTGATAAGGCAGAAGCTCTTCCATCCGCCAAAACCACGAAGGTTGATGGTAAAGCAGCAGTTGTTGAAGAAATCGACAGACCGCAAGAGGATATTGACAGTCAATTTGAGGCAACAGTCAAGCGTGCTCTTAAGCCATTTGTTCCTGTAGTTGAAGATGAGAGCAAGACCTTGGAGGATTCTTACAAATCTTTCAGAACGAAGCTTTTGATCTCGTGGGTCTTCTCGAATGCTTTGTTGGCCGTTATCATCACAAGTGACAGTGTTGACAAGTTTGGTTTCGGAGTAAGTCATCCTGTTCTGAATAGTTACGTTTCAATGCTAATACTTTTTTAGAATACTGCTTCAGTCAGAACTCAAAAGTTTTTCACGGTCTTACTTTACTCGACGGCTTTCTTGGCACTTATTCGATTCCTTGGATGTTCTTACTTTTTGTTCAAGAATGGAATCATGTGCTGCTTCATGAGACGTTAAGCAAGACTTATACTATACACACTCCCAAAATCATAATCAGTGCTCAAACCGCGAGATGGTTTTGAGTGATGAATTTTTCTTTTTCACGAAATCGCGGGTAGGAGGGTAGGGGGGTTGAGGAGGGTAGGGAAATTTGAAGAATATGCCATTTGTATGGAGGCGTGAGCGCCCATCATTAAAAGAGATATCAGCAAGGCAATCTGCAGCAAGCGACCATTTTTGCATTTGTGTTTGCACATATGGGAGTTTCTAGATTTTTTTTATTTTCCAAGGTGGTCTCTCTATATTGCATGTTTGAGTAGGCGTTTCTATTAATACTATTGAATACCCTTATGAATGAATAATTCCAAGTCCTACTTATTGAAGATCTTTTGTTTCACCAAAAACCGATGTGTAAAATGTAATAATCTATTAAGGAAATTTGATACTGATACTCTGGAACGTATGTTTTTACTTCGCAATACAGAGAAAGACCTCTTTGGCTCCCTCGAACCAACCTTGAACCGAACCCCGCCTCTCATGCTGTCTGTACCTTTCGGTAAGACGTCAGCAACCAAAAATTCCTATCCAGCGAACCAGCGTAGATTTGACATGTCACAATATTCATGACTTTTATTTTAAAACCACAAACGGAAATCTTTCACTTTTTCAAACTCTCTTGAACAACCTTGTTGTACTCAACAGCACGAAGGGGACTTGTCGCTTACGCTTCTCTGCCTCAACTTCAATATCGTACATACCCCCAAAACTACACTATATTTCTCCCCTTCCAAACTCCCAGATTCCACCCTAAATACTACAGCATAGACGTTATTAATCGTCAAGATGTTAAAAATATGGTCGATGGTATGTGCGAAGAACTGAAACCCAGGAATCTATGTGTAGTATGTTCGATATACTGATAAGACGCGCAGAAACAAAAACAACAGCAGGAGGCAAATGCCGATGCTGCCGCGGGCATTAAGAAGAAGAAGGTTACGGCCGCACAGCTCCGATTACAAAAAGGTACGACGAACAGTCTGCAGATTGAAAAGACAAGATTTAGGGAAGAAGGGAAGGGGAGGAAATAGGATGAGATGGTATGGTATTGGGCACGCGACTATGGGAGCTAACATGGTGGTACGTTTTTGCAGATATCGCGGAAATGTCACTACCTTCAACCATGCGCACGGATTTCCCCGATGAAGACGATATCCTCAACTTCTTTCTATATATCGAACCCGATGAGGGCATGTACAAGGGTGGCATCTTCAAGTTTAAATTTGCGGTTCCCGAGACCTTTCCTCATGAACCGCCGAAGGTCAACTGTGAACAGAAGATTTACCATCCGAATATTGATGTGGAGGGGAAGATTTGTTTGAATATTCTGAGGGAGGATTGGAAGCCGGTTTTGAATTTGCAGGCGATTGTTATTGGGTTGCAGGTATGTTTTGGGGAGTGGCTAGCTAGTTGAGGAGGAGATGATGTGGAGGGTTTGCAGGATATATGTGCTAATGAATGGGTGGGTGGATAGTTTCTGTTCCTCGAACCAAATGCCTCGGATCCACTTAATAAGGAAGCTGCGGAGGATTTGCGATCAAACAGAGAGGGATTCAAGCGGAATGTGAGGTCGGCTATGGGAGGGGGTTCGGTCAAGAATGATACTTTCGATAGAGTTTTGATAAATTGATGGGAGTGGGTATGTGGACTGATCATCTGCCGCACTCGCAGCATCAGTCATACAATGATACATGATGTGAGGATATGGATATGTGGTCTGGAAACATAATGCACTTTCGGCATCATACGATGGATGATACGTAGAGTCATGGCATGAGGATAGGGCATCATGGGCGTTTCTTCATTTTGGGGTTGAGCGAATTTCATGCGGGCTTTGGCCTGCTATTGTCTATATGGCTCTGTGTTGTGGCTGTAGAAGTGAGGATAGTGTGTGGTGCGTGGTGCGTGGTGCGAGAGAGTGAGTTGGGAGATTGGGTGATTGGGAGGAGGATTAATATGGTTAATACAATGGAAGAATACATATAACAAAAGACCTTTCCAAAGCTCGAGCAAAGCGAGTAAAGCCTCCACGGCAGTGGCTCCCGGAGGGCTAGCGGAGCGTCATTTCGTTTTGTAACTACCTATGTGATGTAAATGCATGTACAAAGCGGGTGCTTATTGTTCAATGTTCATGGATGGTTCGTGAGTCATGGTATCTGAAGCTTTCCCCGCGTTCTGGGGTCGGCGCTCTTTATATCTTTGAAAGAGAAAGCTGGAAAGATATGAGGGTTTGGTAAGTTGGAGCTTGGTAAGTTGGAGCTTGGTAAGTTGGAGCTTGGTAAGTTGGAGCTTGGTAGCTTAGTAGCTTGTTAGCTTTGTTCATAGCTAGGTACTGGGTAGGTAGGGAGGTAGGTAGATATATCTCCACTACTTTCATTAGTTTATATGGATATTGGGATGCTAGATAATAAGCTTGAGTGCGGAAGCTGGGTTTTGGTGGTGTTTATATGGATCGATGGTAAATATATACTAGGTAGGTACCTTATCTACTAGGTATCTAGTGTGTTTATACGGCCTCGTCCGTCGCCGCCGGCTCTTTACCGGAGGAGG
>NGKG01000010.1:1300030-1319600 GCA_002162505.1 Myriosclerotinia scirpicola | reverse complement strand
ATTATTATTATTATTATTATTATTATTATTATTATTATTATTATTATTATTATTGTTATTGTTATAATTATACAAAGTAGACTTTCATCTTTTTTTAATATTAATGATTATATAATAAATTAAAGATATTCAAGGTTTAGGACATCGAGCAACCGCCTTCCGGGTTTCGTTTAGGCTTTCTGTCGTTTTTTGGAGCGCCGTTTTCTAGAGCGTCGTTTTCCTTGCACCATTTCCGATACCCGCTCGTGATAAGCTTGACCTTATAATTATTTAAAGGTGCAATACCTTGTTTGTAAACACCATGCCACGTGTCTCGATTCCAAGCCGTCGCATCGGAATCCGGCTGATGGTCAAGCGACAATTGATGGTACGCCCTCATAACATGGTAGCGCTCGTTCATCGTCTCCCATGTACCGTATCCTTCCACGGCTCTGAGTAACAAAGCATCGAGTTCTTTCTCGTACGGCGAGTCGCCATGCAGCTTATCGGTATACCAGGAGCTGAAGCGTTCCAGGCGGAGCTTGTTTGCGCTTCGGCCGTCCGGCAAGATATCTAACATGCGCTCTACCATCGTAAAGAGGAGGTCAAGGTGCTCCCCGATTCGGTGACCGGCATACCGTTCTGGCCCTGCCCGCGGATCATAAGCTGTTGTTTTCTTCATGCTCGCTTTTGCTTTCGCAAATGTCTTGCTCATTGCCCGGTTCTCCTTTTCTTTGTCCAAAATCTCCGCGGAACCCATTCCCGCCACCTTCGCGTTCCGGATCTGGAGGAACAGCGGGACGATGAATTCGTAGTCCCATTTTTCCCCTGAGATTTCGATCCATGGCAACAAATGGGCCGTGAGTTCGGTCGAACATAGGGGCTTGGAACCGTTGAACCAGCTGCTGTTCGACCGAGTCGCGAAACACACATAGAGTGCCAGAAATCCCTCGGCCTTCTTGAGTATCTCAACAAGAGCTCGAACTTTCTGGTAGAGACAGATGATTTGCGCACTGTCTTCATTGGACGGAGCGTATATCCAAATGTAAACTTTCAGCTTAGGCCATGGTAGATCACAAAAGCCTTTGGAGATGGCGTCTGGTAGGTCCTCCAGATACCATTCCACTCCTTTCGAGTTTCTTACTTTTATCCACAATTTATATTTATAATTTGGTCAGATGTATAAGGTGATCTTGTTGTTAGGAAAGGAGAACGTCCCATGGGTTATTTCAGTTGTTTCCATAATGTGAATCAAGCAAACCTCGAATTTTATAAAGAAACTTGATTCTGGTGTCGAATATCGAATTATATATGTATGTTGAAATAAGTTTTTTTGACGTGGAAATATTTAAGACTAGGCATTTAAAAGTAAGCGAGGGCATATTACAAATGGAAAGTATCAACTAACGAGTAATGTAGTACCTATATAAACTAATCTATGCTATACCTAAGAAACCACAATTTCAAATAATTCAATACCATTTCGTAAATATCTCTCTAAACTTCTAAACATATAAAATAAGGTCCACCCCACTACAACTTCGCCCTCTCCCTCTCCATCTCCCTCTCCCTCTCCCTCGCCACCCCCACAACCCCAAAATACTCTCGAATCCTCCCCCTCGCCACCTCCACAACCCCCACATCCTCCACCGCCGCCGGCACATCCACCATCTTCCCGCCCTCCCCCCGATACGCATTCTCCAACAACTCCCTCAACACCCTCCTCAACGTCTTCCCACTCCTCGTCTTGGGGATGAAATTCCTCCCCTGAATCACGCCTCCCAGTCGAGCAATCGCTCCAATCTGTCTCTTGACCAACCCCTGAATCTCCTTTTCGAGTTCGGGGTCAGGGATGGCCGAGGTGGGTTGCGGAGTTGTGGAGAGCGTTATGAATGCAAAGGGCATGTGGCCTTTGAGGGGGTCGGGGATGCCGACGACGCAGCATTCGGTTATGAGGGGATGGGTCGAGATTGCTTGTTCGATTGCGCCTTTGGGGGTCGAGGTTAGTTGATTTTCACTTGTATATCCTATAGGGGATGGGTGGAAAAGAGATTATAGAATTGAGAAGGGGACAACGAACCAGTACTAAAACGATGAGCGGCCACATTAATAATATCATCACTCCGACTCATAACACTAACCCAGCCCTCCTGATCCACCACCCCCGCATCCCCCGTATCAATCCACCTTCCCCCAAACCGTTTCATATACCCCTTGTAAAATCTCTCTTCATCATCCCACAGCGTTCTAAACCCCGTTGGTGCCAACGGGATCCCAAGAACGATATTCCCCATCGTTCCGCGTGGAACCTCATTGCCAGAATCATCAACGATTCGCACATCAAACCCGGGAAGAGGTTTTCCCGCGCTACCAGGTTTGATGGGGAGAATCGGGGTGGTTTTATGGGTGGAGGTGCGAGATAGGCCGCTGTGAGGAGAAAGCGCAATACCAGTCATAGGACTCCCTGATTCGGATGACCACCAATTATCTATCACATGTGCTCCTTTTGCTGCGTATTTCGCGAGAAGTTCTTGATACATTGTAACAATACTCGGTTCGCTCCTTTCACCTGCAAGAAACAGGGCACGGAGACTCTCAAGTCCACCTCTCTCTCCAATTTCCCCGAACAGTTTATTATCCGAATCGTCGCGACGAATGGCTCGAAGTGCTGTCGGTGCTGTAAAAAGAGTATTGACTTTATATTCCTCAACCATTCTCCAAAAAGTCCCTGCATTTGGTGTTCCCACGGGCTTTCCCTCGAACAGAACAGTCGTTGCTCCGGCCAAAAGTGGTGCGTACAAAATATATGAATGACCGACTACCCATCCAATATCCGATGCACAAAACATGACATCTCCGGGTCCATGAATGCCAAATATATAACTAATAGATAGATTCAACCCGACTGCATGACCGCCCGCTTCTCGCAGTACACCCTTAGGCAACCCAGTCGTACCAGATGTATAGATAATATAAAGACCATCTGTACTTTTCACCGGTACACAATCTGCTTTTACACCACGAGACGCCGCACTTTTAACCAATCGTTGCCAATTTCTCTCTCCATTTTCCTTTTTAGGATTTTCCCAGCGCAATTGTTCGCGTTGCCATATAATGGTCTTACTAGGTTTATGAGATGAGAGGGCGATGGCTTCGGTGATGAACGGTTGGTAGGAAAGAGGAGGTTTGGTTCCATCAATTCCACATGAAGCTGTGAGGATCGCTACTGGTTTGGACGCTTCAATTCGTTGGGCTAGACTTGCTGGGGCAAATCCTCCGAAGACGACGGCATGAATGGCTCCTAGGCGGGATATTGCGAGAATGCCTATGAGAGCAGCGGGGATCATGGGCACTGTGATGTATGAGTTATTGTCTTATATCAACTTGAGACGTATATCCATGCAAACTCACTATAAACCAAAACAACATCCCCCCTTTTAACCCCCTCCTCCCTCAATACCCCCGCAAAAACCTCCACCTCCCTCAATAACTGGTTATAGCTAATTTTCTCCTTTGACCCCGTAACAGGACTATCCCAGATAATAGCCGTTTCCTCTCCATTCCCTGCCAAAACATGTCTATCCACACAATTATAACAAGTACTTATCTCTCCATCCTCAAACCATTCCCAATGCTTATGCTCCGTACCCGATTTCAAAGTCTTGGTTTTCTCCGTCAAGATCTGAGTAGGTGACTTATGCCAATGGAGATGAGAAGCTTGTTTTGCCCAGAAAGATTGGGGATCCGAGAGAGATTGAGATTGGACTTCGTCTTGAGGATGAAGGGGCATTTTGTTCTGCGGGATAAGGTAGTTAGGTATTGATAGTTTCAAAGGTAATTGAACATTAAGGAAAGCCTAACTAGTGATTGAATGTTTAATTGTCGCGTTCCTGATCGAAAGCTACACAAGCTTCGTCTTACGTACCTAGGTACCATATGATATGCTCTCAAGCGGCGTAGAATCCCAAGCAACGTACAAATCTATCCCAATAGCCTCAATCCCTCTATTAATTCCAATCAACCAGTTTCTAGATCAACAACAATCTATAAAAGAAACCGCAAGTCAAGTTAAAAGCCGAAATTCGAGAGATAAAGAAAGTTAAGACTACCTAAGAAACATAACCAACCTCATAGCTTACATATATACATAATTCTCACCTACCTACCTCTTCGCCTCGGTATCGCAACGGATAACACCGGACTGATGGCACATCCATAAACAGCTTAGTGAACCGCCTCAACGGTACACTTGGCGGCAGCTCCAATTCGATACCGTACCTATTATTGCCCCGAGTGAGATCCCCCGCACTCTTAGCTTTCCCCAGTTACCTAGTAAGCTCGGTCCAAGTCTGGGTATGCGGAAGTGATCCGAGCCGCGTGATTAGTAAGCAAATACCATCTCCATCATGAATCGAATTACGAAGTCACCGGTGTATACATTGCACATCATCATCAATGTAGAGAATATGTATTTACTTTAGTCCATCTAGACTCTCATATCCTATTTTATATTCATTCATCCATCTTTCTTTCTTTCTCTCATCCTCCTCAGAACCGTATTTGCACTTCTCTCCTAACACCCCCCTCTCCTTTCCTCTCCTCTCCTCTCCTTTCCTCTCCTCCCCTCTCCTCTCCTCAAATCAACTCCACACCCAACCAAACATCCACTCCCCTCAACTTTTAGAATAGAACAGGGAGTACTGTAATCATCCCGTAAAAAGCAGTAGCTCAAATAGCGAAACTAAAAAAAAATGGGTATTCGATCATCCTTCCACTCCAATACCGAGCAAAGGACACCCAAAGAAAAAGCGTACCGCCTATCAAAGAAAGCCCTCAAGGGGAAAAGCAAAAAAAGAAAAAGAGCTAAATACAAGAAAGTAAAAAGATCCAAGGAAAAAAAATCTGCTTGCTGGCTTGCAGAATACTGTAGAATATACAAAACCTCTTAGTAAAGGTTTCGTTCAATATTAATCGAGATGGTGTCTGTTTTGTGTCGGCGTGAGCCTCATATTTCCTCTTTCTTAAGACAAGAAATTCCCAGACCCCAGAAATGGCCATTTCTTGCCTCCCATCCCCCCAACCTCTCCATTCCTTCCCTAAAAGTCTAGCTGGCTTTCCCCTTGCCAAGCTTTTTGAAGTTCCTCCCCTGCCCAACACCCATCCAATATTCACCCCAGACCAAACCAAACCAAGCCAGTCCCACCCCTTCCAGACTCAAGAAAATTTAATGAATGTATAGGTGGAATAGGAAAGTCCAACCTAATAGTTGTGTTTTGTGTGTTTAACGGGATCAGAAATTGCTGAAAGGGTCTTCTCTGAAACCTCTTCCAAATCTCAAGGTGTCTGATCTCTCGTCAAAGTCACGATGGGCATATTCTTCCTCTCCAGCAGTCCTACTTCCACTATACCAATCCTCAATTGCTCTTCCATTGTACCCTCCAATACCACCTCTGGTTACACCAAAAGATTCCTTATTTCTGCTTCTTCTTCTTCTTCCATCTCTGCTGCGTCGACGCTGCAAACTGATCATATCCATCTCATCTTGTTCATCGGGGAAATCATCAAATTTCGTAACACCATGTGGAGAAATAAAAGCTTCCATTCGCATGGTCCCTACCGCGTCGAAGAAATTATTAACAGAAGCTCCTGGGCGTGTACTTGCATCAGATGTACGAATAGATGAGCGCCTGCTCGGGCCATTGTATCCTGCTAATGAGGGCGGTTGAGAATTGTAAGAGCTCTGATTCTCGGAGGAGACTGCAGTTCTATCACTCATACCTGCAGTACTATTGGTAGGTACATGACCAGCGCTGAAACCTCGGAAAGATATAGGAGGTGGAATGTTTGAGCCAGTACTACTGCGCTTTCTGACATGACCGCCCATCCCTCTCTCGGCAAACCGTGGTACAGAAGGTGGTTCTGCTGGATCAGAACGTACTGAGTGTGAATTCGTATCAAGTGATTCATTATCGCGAACGCTCGTGTTTGTGCCTGTTTGTTGGGAAGATGAATAAGTCGACGTAGGACCGGTGCGTTTGAAAGCATTCTTTCCCTTTGCAACCTTGATCGAGTCTCGGATTTTATGGGTCTTTTGCATGCGTCCAGGTCTTTGGAAATCGGGTAGTGGAGGTGGTTTGGTAGATAGAGTTGGTGCAGCATGAGGTGTAATAACATCCGGTACAGCCTGTGATGAATGTGCGAGGAAGGAGAGAGCAGTGAGCCAAAGATAATGACGTTCTCGTGAAATGGCAGTGAACTTAAGAGCGCGTGCTGGAGTGAGGATGAGAATTGATCGATCGAAAACTCCTCCAGATCCCCGCGGTGACGGGTTGTCATCTTTTACGTCCAAGACGGATTGAATGGTTACTATCAAAGTTAGTATTGTGAGGGAAGAGATGTTTGAGGACTTACGCTTTCTTCCGGTTTTACCTAACAGTGCAGATCCAGACGTGGGTTGTTTACTACTCCACATGACAGCACGTTCATAAGGTGCAAGCCAAACCCAACGTTTGTGACGAGCACCGTTGGTAGCATTGTCTCCATCTTGATCCGAGACTCCAAAGGACCTACGCCGTCTAACATACTTGAACATCCACTCTCCAACCATCGTCTGAGCAATAGCATCTACAACAGTCGTAGCTTGGTTGGTACTTGGGCTATCAGTGTTGGCCGATGATCCAGCAGTATTTGTAGTAAACGCAGTATTGGTTGTCGATAGTTGGTGTCTATGCGTTCTGTAACGACTACTACCATTGTCCCTTGAGAAGCGCGGTGTAGTGATATCATTATTGGGAAGCGGAGGCAAGCCAGGGCTTTCGGGCTCTAGAGTTGTTGGCGACATCGGTGGTGGCGATCTGCTTTCAGAACGTCGTGCAACACGCGCACCTCTCGTAACAGCAGCTGCAGATCGAACCTTTCTAACGCTGTTAGTTCGACTAAGACTACCAGCTCGGTAAGGTTTCGATCCTCTTCCGCGGGTGGGACTTCTATTGCCATCACTAGGGGCGCTAGAAGAAATTCCAGGTCTTCGAGAGCTTGCTCTGGTAGGTATCGGGAATGGAGGTGCGACATCTTCGGACAATCCAGGAACGGGCCGGGCTCGATGAGCATTTACGCCGCTTTGTATAAGAGCTGATCGGTGCATTTGAACTGGCTTAGCCATTGATTTAATTGGTAGAGGTTGACCGAGAACCCGAGCAGCTTTAGTGGACGACCTAGAGGGTAACTCTAATACTTCTTCGTCAAATCGATCATCTGCTTCATTTTGTGCTTCAGAAGGAATTTGGACGGGTAGGATATCAGTAACTTCTGTCTGTTGAGGAAATGATACTGAAACTGGAGACATTCGTTCAACATCCTTCCTCGTTGGCTTTGGAGCAGAAAGCGCCGTTCTGAAGTCATTGTCACTGACATCGCCATCACCAAATTCATCAGCTTCATCAGAACTTGCACCGTCAAAGCCTGCAAAGAGACTACTGATACGATGAGGTCTTCTGATCTGTCCTTTGTCTTTCGCTAGAGGTCCATCATCATTATTACCTGGGTAGGCATCTCTTGTCTCCATTTTGGGTGGGGATGATGGGAGGGTTGTGATGCTTCGTTGGCTGTTTTGACGACGAGGATTCTTAGGAGGAATAGTGTCGGGAATTGGTGAAGATTGGAGGCCAACAGGTTTTGGATTATGTGATGGGGGACTTGATGATATTATGGATGGGTGGAGATGAGGCGGAAGATTACTCAAGCGTTGTGCCACCCTAATTTCTTCCGTTTGTACAGCCATCGATCTTGTTGGTATAGGTACTGAGATTTTAACTTGGCAGCCTACATCTTTTGAGAGTTGTGGCAACAAAGACTCGAGAGGACTTGCTGGGGCCGAAGAAGGTGGATGCAATTGAATTGATGGAATGAGTATTGGAGGTGGGATGCGCTTTGGAGATGTTGGTGATGTGTTGAGAGTTACGGTTTGTGTGTCTGTCTGTGTGAAAGTGGAAGTCATTTCAGGTTTCTCTGCAACAGTAATGAACTGAGAAGGTGGTGGTGGAGGAGCTCTGGTTGGAGAAACTGGTGTCCGTGGGGGGCTGAGAGGTTCATCAGTAGTTTGTGATGCTGCAGATACCATGGAAGAAGCTTTCGGTGGCTCGATGACCAATGGAGGATTCGTATAGACACGCTTTCTTCGTTGGTTCGCCCCAACCTCGCATTCTTTGACTGGTGTCTCAGATGAAGGCTGCTCCTCACATTTTTGAGGTGTATCCATTTCGATCAACGCTGCTGGTTCGATAACAGAAACTATCTCAATTACTGATGTTAATTTCGGGGATGGTGGGGGTGAGTATTGAATGCCGGTGTCGACGTAGATGAACTTGGGTTCGGGTGCAACCTCTTCGTCCTCTGAGATAACACTTTCCAATCTCTCCAAGACCGTTTGGTTGAGTAATGATAGTCTACCCAGGGTAACACTTCCAGGTCGCTTCATACTGTCGCCGCTCTGATTCCTACGGTGAGTGCGGAATAAGATACTTTCACGACTTTGGGTCCGCTGGTGCTTCTCCGGAGATGACGCAATACTGTCACGGCCACCTTCGTAATCAGTCTCATCTTCATCGAGATTCAATTCATCAGCAAGACTGAGGCTGTTGCCTTTGGTGACTCCATATCCATTTGGTCCATTGAGCATCGAGAAACGTATACTGTTGGTTAAACTCATCGTTCGTACACTACCACCATCACTCTCGTTACCATTGTCCTTTTCTTCGGTATCAGGGTTTTGTGGTTGATTCTTTGAACGACTGGCTTCATAGGCGGCAACTTCATCCAAGACCATCTTCAATCTGTTTTCGGAAACATGAATCTTTACTTCCAGCTTTCTTCTCTCCTCGTCCCAATTGTCTTTGTCATTGGACCAAAGATTTTGTACCCGATCTGCATCCTCATCTCGGCTCTTGAGTTTTCTCTGGACAGACTCCAATCGTCGGCGCATCTCTGAAGTTGTTTCAACTGCTTCATCTCTCTCCTTTGCCAGTTCGGATAAAGCTGAAGAAGTTCCACCTTCCAATGAAGCCAATTGACGCTTCAAAGAACGATTTTCCTTTGAAATATCGGCAAGACGATCTTCCAAAGATTCATGTTCTCCACGAGTATCATGAAGTGCTTCTTCCAAGCTCTCAATGATTTTGATCTTCTCTTCCTGGTCCCTGCGTAAGGTCAGAATTTCGGCAACCAAATTGGCATGTAAAGTTGGTGTAAATCGTCTTGGATCGAGGATGGAAATTCTGTTCATCTTGTCAGTATTCAATCAACATCAATTGCTTCTGACTTCTTACGTTTCATCATTGGTTACATCAATGGAACCACTCATGCGTTTTTCTCCTCGAGGTAGTGGTGGTGGTGAAGAAGATGGTCCTGGCGAGGCTGATTTCTGTCGGGAAGAACGTCTTGAGCGCCTTGAACGATTCGAGCGATTCGAGTATATAGATGGTGCTGGGGTTCTGTAAGGAGTATCGGTCGGAGCAGGAAGATGATATTGAGCTGCAGTTGCAGCATACTCATCATCCGTTTCCCAGCTGTTGTCTCTCATTGTGATTGATGATGAATTTGTCTGTCTTCAAAGAGAAGAAAAATCAAACTCAAGCATGGATCCATAAACCACCTTTGAATTTTCGCGAATTACTGCATTAAGAAAATTACGTCTTATTTTGATGGTGTGGTTTTGAAGATTCACTTGACTTGATCAAAGCTCGGCTAAACCTTGGGGAGCTTGACTGCCGTGTCGTGTCGGGTCGGGTAGATTTGAAAGCTTTGTATGGAGTATGGGGGAGCTGAGATCCCTTGTGGGGGTATATATGAATGAGAGTTTCGAGACGCGAGAACAGAACAGGTGCTTTGATAATAAAAAAGAGAAAGAAAAAAGAAAAAAAAAGATTTATATAAAGTAAAATTAGATGTTGATGTTTGACTAGGCCCAGGATACCTTGTCTCGATGCTATAATCTGAAGCTATAAGATGCTTTATATATGGATGGGACGATTCTTGAGAACTGCTCTGAATTTCCCCCAAGATAAGCTTGCTTGAGTGAATGAATATATATAAAACTTGAAAATAAAATGGACAAAAAGGAAAAGAAAGTTATAATCGTTTTCAAATAATGATACTAAATTAAAAAGATCCATTAGTATATATTCATTCATTGAGAAAGAAGTCTATCAGGATAATAATTGTTGGACCGCATTTACGAAACTGATAGGTACTTGGCGCATACCTTTTAAGACATCGATCAACATGCCATAAGAATAGACTTTTGAAGACCGTTGGTTTCGTAATAGTTTGACAAGGCAGTTATTCCATATCAAAGATTTTCCGTCCTATGTTTTCCTTGCTTCATTGCTTGTGACAGATTTTATGACCGCGAGTCGTAGTTCATGTCGAATACTTCAGCCTCAAATGTTTGAGGTACGCCAGGATTTTCTGGCTCGAGACAGGAAAATGATGAGAGTAGTGAGAGTAGTGAGAGGCGATGTCGAAACCTTGAGCGATTTCGGACTTCTTTTGCTGGGGAAGATATCAATTAGCATTGATTCATGACAATCGCATGCTTTTTTCAAGCTGCCACAGCATTTCCTCAAACATCTGGTTTCGAGATCTCGGGTTCGTGTCGTTGCTGTGGGATAGTACAAAGGTACAACAAGTACTCACCGTATATCTTGTTGCGCGACGTCAAAAGCAAATATGTGACGATGGTGGAAAGTCTCCTGCTGTCGTTTCGGCAATATCCTTTTCCTGCAGTCCAATTGAAGTTGTCCCACTCTGAAACCAGATAACCTATCGATACCTATGAACCCTTCGATTCGAATATCGATAGTCGTATATACAATAAGTCGCTGTACGCAAAGATGAGAGAAAAGGAAGTGAAGATCCACGAGATTCAAGAACACACAGACTGCCCTTTAGCTATAGATGGATGATGGATGGATGTGCCATGTGGATTAAGATATCCATCCAAGTCATGGGTAGTAGCACCCGTCAAGGCACATAAGTATGGGTTTCGGAGCTCCATACTCGTAGCTAAGGGAGTTGATCAAGGGCCAATCAGACAATCTAACGCAGACAATCTCAAGGGCAGCTTTTCGTAGCTTGGTGGGATCAAATCTTTTGCAAGGGTTTCGATATAAAACCTGGTGAGCTGCAAGTCAAAATGCGAAAATGGATCATGCAAGAATTGGCTACGGATGAATAAGGGTTAGTAAATATGCATGGGATAGTGGCGGGCAATTGGAAATGAGGTGGATACCCTTGAAAGGCATCCAGTCCAGTTAGGGGTTAAGGATATTAATTTTTAGAATTTACTACGGATTTACTCGTAACAGCGAATGTGTATGAATATATATATATATATATTGGACAATGAAGGGAGATGCTAAGTATTGTCACAGGATATAAGATGAATCTTTGACTGCAACAGAGTAGACCCTACCTACCTATTAGTATCTACTAGGTATCCTTTCCCACGTGTTCCTACTGTAAAATTAACCTTAGTAGGATATACTTTTCGACTACCTAGCTCTAGTTTCCGTGTTCCGTTGGAATTGGAGTCCATTCATTCGCGTGTTCACAAAGTAAAAAGACCTAAAAAGCTAGAACCACGACCCTACTATGTAGCTATGTAGATACCTGGCTTGAATGAGTATAAGATTCACATTTGAAGGCCTTCAGGGCTGTCAGAATTCATGATTTGCTACGGGGGATGTGCATCGCTTTGATGCTTTGATCACCATCCTGTCTGCTCCCCCTAATTAACGAGTATTATTTTTATTTCATCCTTTACTGGACTAGGGAGTATTGGAGATCGTGCAATATTGCATCACCAATAGTAATGGCAGAAACTTTAAGGAGATTACGATACGAATTCGTTGTGGTTCACTGTTCAGTGCCCGCGGGGGGGGCATAGCATTCGGGGTTACCACTTGAGTACTAGTTATCTTATACAATGGAACAATTGGAATCTTGGGAAAGATTCGGCAGCAAGAGTAAGGTTATCCGAAGTAAATGCAGATACTAGGTAGGTGTAAAGTGTGCAGTGTACGATATCTTTACGTAGAAGATAAAACAGGCCGAAATTGACAACTCAAATAACATTCAATACTATCATTTTAAATCAACAATATCTAAATATCTAATATCTAAATAAATAAGTAAATAACAGGAAAATTAGGCCTTTCTTTATCTAATTCAGTATAGCTATATATATTTTATATAATTTCATATAATTTTAAAGAAATTTAGTTGTAGTGATATTCTTAGATGGTTAATTCCAGTCTGTTTTTACTCCTAATGTATCAAACTACCCACTCACTCACCTCGTAATAACTCGTTCGAACTTCAATCTACTCTGTACGAATGTTTCAACATCATCGATTGGATGAGAATAATCTCATACCTACCTACCTACCTACCTACCTACTTAGCAATATCATATCATGAGCAACCCCCAGAGTCACAACCGTTACAGGCTTTCGGAGTCAATCCGACGACAAGGGATGATATACTGTAACCTCCACTGAGTCCACTCGGAGGGAAAACCCAATCGAGAACCGAAGCTCTAATTGATTGATTGGTTCATTTGGTAATTTCAATACATCTCTAGAGTCTAATTGGTGACGAATCTACCAACAAATACCAGTCAAGAGTCAAGATTTTAGTGTACCATATTTTGCTTTACTCATCTATCTATGTACGACTTCTTATCCATGCCGGTACTCACAGTCTCACACAATGCCTAGTAGCTACAGGATGTATTTGATCAATGATGCATGCATTTCATTTGTAAAATGTTGCATCGATACATACTGTACAGGCTAGAAAAAATGACCTTACTGGCATGGCAGTCTGGCACATCAAAAGTTTCTTCAACCCAATAATAATGCCACAGCCACCATATCACACACCAAAGACATATTGGGAGTGAAAAATTGGTTGAGGTGCTGATCACAATCATACTTTACGAAAGCTCGGCAAGGTAAAGTACATCGTCTAACTGTTGGTCTTCTTTATAAAATTGTATCTCCTTAGTCCAAAGCGAATAATACTATCCCCCCCCCTAAGCAAAGGTTAAATTTTTAGGCGTACTGCAAGCTAAAAATTTAACCTTTGCTTAGGGGTAGGGAGAGTAGGTCGGTCTTGGTTTTACACACTTTTTTTAATTTCTAAATAATGCCCCGTCCCGGGAGCTTTTAGAGTGGTTTTGGAATGGTTCCACACTGGTAGTGTACTCGCTACCAAATTTCCAAAACGTTCGCTTCCAAGTAGTATTTAATAGATGGATCTATCGTCTATGGACCAGCGGATGACTCGGAGACGAGGACTAGAGGTCGAGACTTGAGGACTCGAAACTCCCAATCTTCCCAGTGGAATTTACAACTACAGGCTTCAGGGGAATCAGGGTAGATAATTTCACCTGTTCAAACTAACAAACTCGCGGGGCATCGAAATATCAAAGGCTATCCAGATATCTACCTACCTACCTACCTACCTATCTCTCTCTAATCCATCGACATTTTACGAGACCCGGGCATCCGGATCGATCGGCGCCATATATTTGACCAAGTTTTCGAAAAGCATACGGAATATACCTCAAAGGTAGAGAAGTAGGTAGTGGAGTCATGAATCTAGATAAACGACCTCGATGATTTCGAGAAGGCAAAAAGCTTCTATATCCCTACCCGTAATGTCTCTCCTTCTAGGCTTCCATGCAGTACACCCGTCTGCGTTACCAGACTTTTACAAAGTGAGGTTCAACTGTTCAATTTCGATGGATTGAATTTCTTCATTACCTAAGGAAGTAATTTAAGGGATTAATCTATGGTAAGGTAGTTTGTGTCCTGTGCACAGGTTCGGAATATCTATTCTGTACTTCGTAAGTACTTACTAGGTAGTAGGTACCTAGTACCTAGGTGGTAGGTAATAATAATAGGTATGCATTCAAAGTTACACTTATATCACATGCATGCATGCATATTATCACCGAGCACGACAGGCACGAGAAAATCTTCCCCGGCCGTGCAACAGGACTGCAAAGTGATGGTGTGGAATGTTGGGCATCGGCATCCTGTAAGTATGCTTAAATCATGCATTTCCCCGGGGTGCATCAAGTGTGGAGTGCAGAGAATTATATATCGATTGATAGGGTTGTGCGAAGGGATATCTCAGCTAGCTTGACAACGTTGTGGTGAAAATTGTAACCACATGGTACAGAGTACTGCACACAAACAACAACCCCTTCATCGATGGATGAACATGAAACGTATCTCGATTTTATAGGATAGCTTCGGGAGTGATTTCATAGCTCGATTCACCAACCGAATTGCATCTTTGTAACTAAACTTATGTCTAGGACAAGGCTTCATAAATTCTCGGCTTGATATGTCTGAATATTTCTATGATCGTCATCAAGCTTCAAAAAAAACACCAAAAAAACACACACACACCAGATCTCCCGCATGCATTACATATGTGCATCGATAATCTAATCTTATGCTTGAAGCTTCCAGTCCTTTCATTCGTTCTCCTATGAACCAATGGAGGGTCAAAGCACCTATGGATCTCAAGTCCTTGCCACGCTGCCAGCCTGCCACACTTTCTTCCCGTCTGGGCTTACGAATTTCAATGACCGTCCTTTGGGCTTCAGGTACGAAACAGAGAGATCATCCTTCTTGCTCCAATAATTCATCGACACGAGGAAAGGATCCGAGGAAAGGATGAACGACTCAGAACGAGTGGTTATTTTCTTCTTCTTCTTTTCTCTTTCGGGAGTTTCCTAACCTCGGGATAGTATATATACCTGGTGAATAGGATGTAACACCAGGAACAATGTCTTTCAGCCATCAAATCAACGTTACGGATGCATTTACTGTGTATATTCGTGCATTGCATCACCAGCATTTCAACATCTTGTACCACTGTCCGTCAATATCTTGGGTTATTCCTTAGGTGGGTATTTTTCAAGGTCTTCCCATACCATACAGATTATACATGACTCAAGGTACTGCCCAATTCAATCGGAAAATAAATGAAATAACATCTCTCTTCCTCCATTCACAATCAACTACTACAACAAGAAATCAAACCACATCCTTTCTTTCCTAAACACTAACCAACATGGCAACACCCTCTCCGAAATTGAGGGCAACCGTTTGAGTAACCATGTCCGTGCTGCACGATAAACATCCCAACTCCCGTTCGCCCTGTCACACCATCTCCACCTGCAGCACTCACTTGCATCGTCAGCCTTCAGGGATTTTCACAAGGCGCTTGCCCCTCCACCAATCTTTTCATAACCACACTGCCACAATTACTGGGGGGAGGGTGGGGGGGTTCTCATCTCATACCGTCTAAACTCAATTATAAGGAAATACACTAAACCCTTTATAGAATAAGGTTTTGAGGGGGTGGACCCCGGACTTTTCAAAGTCCGAGGTCTTTTTCGACCTCCTCTCTACCATATTATCAACTTTAAAAATACCATATTAAATCAATTTATATCGAATCAACCTACCTTTCGCAAATATGAATAGTTCAGGATCTTGTGATATAGTCTGTAAGTTTATTATATCTCAAAGTATCTCAAATTGGCTCAAATACTAATACATATAGTCGTCGACTCCGATTTCTACCCATATTGCAAGAAATTCGAAATTAATACAACCTATCAACTTATCCTTCGAATGCCCTCATCACCAAATCGACCTATTGGAATATCACTACAAGTCAAGGTTGGTGGAAAAGCAATTCACTGTAAATG
Source organism: Myriosclerotinia scirpicola (assembly GCA_002162505.1). Classification (NCBI taxonomy): domain Eukaryota; kingdom Fungi; phylum Ascomycota; class Leotiomycetes; order Helotiales; family Sclerotiniaceae; genus Myriosclerotinia; species Myriosclerotinia scirpicola. Next base: position 1,303,828 of record NGKG01000010.1, on the reverse strand, counting down.
GGTGGCAGAGGCGTTTAGAACTGAAGCTCTTGAAAAACGCATGTACTATAATAATATTGTATTATTTTCAATTTCTGCTCTCTAGTATATGATCTACAAGAAAAAGTAGGCTTTCGAATAAAGGTTTTCCTCGAAATAAGGGCTTCTAGTGTAAATAGGCAAAGTCCAGATCTAATAAGGTTTTGAAGCGATTTTTTGACGGCTATAGTATCTGGTTTATCTTTATATGTATTTATATATAACTCACCTAGAACTACATATTTAGAAGTCAATAAATCCATAATATAAGTATATAATAATAGTTGTTGATTTAATAATGAATTATTAATGCTATTCAAGATTCTACCCTTATTCCCCCTTTCCAACTCTTTAATATTGAACTATTCTATATTGGGCTTAGTTTTTAGAAGAGCCTCAAAACCTTATTCTATAAAAGGTTTAGTGTATTTCCTTATAATTGAGTTTAGACGGTAGTACTCTCGGTGTACCTATTTGCACTGTACCGTGTCTGAAGTTTCTCCGAAAATTTTATTACATGTAACCTTATTATACTTCATATTTTCCGACGGACCACACTCCGGTGAACGTCTACGGAGTAAAGTACCCTGGTGCTTCACCCTGATGCTTCGAGCCTCGGTTTGGAAAAAGCAACATCACGTTGTATTTTTCGGAGATTCCGGGTTGGAGGGCTAGAAGTTGGAGGTTGAAGGTTGAAGGTTGAAGGTTCAAGGTTCAATGTTGCGACGAAAGGTGCGTTGGCCAATACAATGGCGATACCAAACTTTAAGTTTATTTCTTCGATAGGACATGAATCGATACCAGTGTATTTGATGAGAATCTCATGTAGACAGTTCTGCAAGGAGATAACTCAGGGCTCCTAGGTGGGAAAATTTACAAGGTTGAATGTATGTATGCCCGGTGGTACATATTACATATGAAGTGGATGAATAGGAATTCAAGGTTACTTACATCCATGTACTGAAAACTATCTCAGCACTGTTACACATACTAGGTATGAAGGTACCAGTCTTTCATCTAAATTCCACCAAACATCGTTCGTTAAATTTCTTCATGAAGCAATCATGAGAGTTCTTTAATAAAATAGTCTAGATCTGATGCCCTTGGACGGCGACTTCGTCAAGATATACCTCGGTTACATTCAGACCATCTAGTAATCTCGTCTCAACATCCCCCAATCATGTACGAATCATCTAGAAACCTCATCTGAACATCTCTCAACTATATCCAGACAATCCAGCCTAACTCTTCCTCATCAACCCAAACCCCAAGCCTACTTTCCCAGTTCCTCACCCTCCTCTTCATGAAAAATCCCACCCCCCTTTCCCCTCCTTCGCTAGCACTACCGGTAGATCCCTCAAATAACCTCCCGCTACCATCCCCATCCCATCTCCCACTTCACCTCCTGCACTTGTAGTTTACCTTCAATCGTCTATAAAGTTATAACCCAATAGTTCCACACTCACCTCATACTATTCCAAATCCATCATCCCCCATCACTTTCATCTTCTCTCATCTTCTCTCCTCTGTTACCAAATTTTCCCTGTTCAAATCTCCCAGAACAAGTAAAGAATCAATTTTATTCATACTTTCACATACGAGATAGATATACAAAATCACTTCATTTCTCATCATCGGTTTGCAATATTCTCGGGCGTGAATGTAAGATTACCGAAAGGGATAATTCGGCGTGACGGTGAATTTTCAGTCTGCGAATTACTTTGCAGCTACCTAGGAGAATTGCAGCTCAGAGATACCGAATATAATAACGCCTTGAAAACTATAAGGGAAAAATAGAGATGTATTTTTATTAGATATTTGTGAATTCTTCTACTTAAGTACGTAGTATTTGATAAATAATAAATTTCCAATGACTTGAAAAAGACTTGGGATAAAGAATATTACTCTAGAAGAGCGAATTATCTCCACTGCTCTAATAGTAAACTTACTACTCTAAGTTACCCCACAACCCATACACTAATCACAAGCTAAAGCACCCCGGAAAAAGCTTTTTGGAGTAGGTAGTTTGGGCTTTGTTTTACAGCGCGTCATACTTGCGCATCTAACGTGAATAATCGTCCCATTTTACGAAGGGTTCGCGAAAGAAATCCGACTTTGGGTTTTTTGAACATGTATTCAAAGGATAGAAAATTGAATATGCCAATGATTGCAATTCATTGTTTAAACCTGGGCTTGGGGGTTAGGTAACTAACTAATGAGTTTATAGGATAATTAATTGGTGATAAATGATACGGGATAGCAATTTCAAAGGAGGGAAGGAGGGATGGAAGGAGGAGGGGGCTGGGAGGGGGAATTGGGAGGGAGGATTGAACATAGAGAAGGGGTGGCGTATGGGGCTTTTAAGTTTTTGAATCCGACGACGACGAGGGAGGAGATTTATTGGGGGAGGGGAAGGAGGGGAGGGGTTCAGAATGGGAATGAGGGGGATGGGGTTGGTTGTGCGAGAGACAGAGAAGAAGATTGAGTCTGCGGGTGATGGATCTGGGATGGAGGGGAGAGAACGGGATGGAGAGGGGATGGAAATGGTTATTAGGAAATGGCGATCGAGGGATAATCGCAAAGGTTCGTAGGATCTTTCAATTGAAAATACCCACAGAACAAGATGCGCATCGCATCGCATCGCATCTCATACATCTATGCATACCCTTCCAATAACTAACCCCCTCACCTCCAGGCCGCCACGCACTCATTCTCTCGCCCACCGCAGTAGCACCCTCCAACCCCCACTACCCAACCTCAACATCCACCTACCAAGCCATCCTCACCGGTATCCTCCGCATGTTCACCTTCTTCCCCTACTACGACATCTCCTACCTCATCGCCATCATCTTCACCCTCGGCTCCCTCATCTGGTGCATCAATGCTTTTTTCATATGGCTACCCCTCGAAAACCCCTCTTCGGAATTCCCCGGCGAAGTCGCTGATGCGGGTGGTATCACTGCGTTTCTCGGCGCCACGGTCTTCGAAGTGGGAAGTATATTGTTGATGTTGGAGGCGCTGAATGAAGATCGCACCGAGTGTTTTGGGTGGGCGCTAGAAGAGGTTTGGGAGGTGGAAATTGGGAGGTGGAGGAGGGGTGTGAGGAGGGATGAAGGGGCGTGTAGACATCATCATCGGAATCGTAGGAATCTTGTTGGGAAGGGTTTGCAGCGGAGGGGAGATGTGGAGGGAGGTATGTTTATTCCACTTTTCTATTACCCATTCTTGTTTATATCATCATAGAATATAAACTAACAACCTACCAGCCAACCTCCCCTCATCTACTACCTCCTCCTCAACCCACACCTGGCAATGGTTTCCCTCCCTCACCTCCCTCTCAACCCACTACATCCACAGCCTCGGTTTCCTCGCCTGCTCCACCCAACTATTCGGCGCCACCATCTTCTACATCTCCGGCCTCACCGCCCTCCCCCCATCTCCTCCCACCTCACCTCCACTTCCGCCCAAAACACCGCATACTGGCTTCCGCAAGTCATCGGCGGCGCCGGGTTCATCGTCTCAGGCTTCCTCTTCATGTTGGAAACGCAACGGAAATGCTCTCTCCCCGCGTGGAGAACCTTGGGGTGGCATATCGGAATGAATTTGGTCGGCGGAGTGGGGTTTACGTTGTGTGGAGTCCTCGGGTTTGCGGCTAATAATAGTGCTGCGGTTTATGAGGGCGGCTTGGCGACGTTTTGCGGGAGTTGGGCCTTTTTGATGGCGAGTGTGGGGCAGTGGTATGAGAGTTTGGAGAAGTTTTCGGTGGAGGTGGAGGGGGTG
>NGKG01000010.1:1250859-1298643 GCA_002162505.1 Myriosclerotinia scirpicola | reverse complement strand
GGGGGGGGGTGAACTTGAAGTAGCGATGGGGATGGGGATCGGAATAGAGATATATTCATAACTATTCTTCGTATATCAGATATCGTACGAGCTTTTGTTCATAACTACTAAGAACTAATGATAGTTTAAACCGTATCATCTATTTATACAATGCAAAGTTACCGCAAGTCCCCTTTTCTCCTCGCCTCGAGCCCTCGCTTCGCTTACAGTAAGTAGTAAGAATGCGATGCGATTAGGGGTTGCGTGGTGATATGATTATTAGGCAATATGGTAAAATGACCTTTGTATAGTGATACAGAGGATTCTCTCATTTCTCAGCCTAGAAGCCATTGGGTAGCCCCTGAGAGCTACCGAATCCCTCTCCACCGCTACCATCACCACAAGAGATCATTACCATTGTAGCTGCCAGAGATACATTCGTCGTCGCTAATCCCGGGCACCTTTTGCTAGCTTTCACTAGCATACTAATCGCCCGCCACACGTGGTCGCGTGTACATGTTAGAGGAGAAGAAGGAGTTTAAAGAGAGAACAATTCGGATGAGATGGGAAAATCGCGTGACCACGGATCCTATTGAGCCGGAAATTTTAAGAGAGGAGCTTGTGGAAGACTATGAGATCATTTGTGCTAGACTGGGAGAACAACCGGAGGTTGGAAATTGATTCTTTCTTTAGAAGTGATGTTTCGCCAGAATAGCACATGTCTTCTCCTAGGCTTCTACAATAGCGGCGAGGTGGCGGGATGAGAGAATGTGGAGATGAGCGGAGAGAGGCAGCGACGACGATGTCTAATTGTGTATAATGTAGCGGAGTAATGGAGAAAATTAATGGAGTAGGATGGGATGGGATATTGAGTTCATAGTTTGAGCACATCTGGCTACTCACCTACTAACTAATAGATAGGCTGAGGACTACCTACCAATCGAATCACTTTGATACCGCAAAAGATCATGCATCTCTGCAGTGAAAAGCTCAGTGAAGACTTTCCGAATAATTGAATCTACTCGCTATTCGGTACAAACTTGGGCCGAGGTGACTTCATCTAAACTTGAGAATCATTACCCAGGTGTCTGATACTTTTCTGGCTTGCATTGGACTGCAAAGAAGGCATAGAAATAATTAGAACTGAGCATTGAAGAGTAAATAGATAAGTAGCAGTCCTTTCGTACCCCTTGGACCAATCTGACCCCCTAGACCTAGATCTGAGCATTTCAGTCCACTGACTTTGGGATATCCAGAAGAAACACCTACAGAGCAGAGTAGAATTAAAGCTCACAAGACTATTGTTAGACCTGGAGTGGCATAGACTTCTATGTGTTGAGTTCGTAAAGATCCAGCTGATGAGAGACTAAATGAAATATTCACCCACCAGACTAACCTAAAATTAAGAAAAATTGGAAGTGAATTCACTCCATCATGTCAAAAAAACTAGTACATGGCAAGGTATAGGAAATGAGGCCTCAAAGCTGAGTTTTTGGATTTTGACTTTCTAATTCCTCATTTTCATCCAGACATGTATTTTCAACTTCAATAATTGCGTAGTAAGTTTCCATTGCTTTTGTCTGTGATTCAAATCAGAACCGCAGAAATTAACTGACAAATGAAACACAGTCATTATTCCTCATGGCTTCCACAATCGCATTGCCTTTCAGACCGGTCCGCTCCAGCGCTTGCAATTCCCACTTCGGTCATGAGCAAGCAAACATCATTGATCAAGAATGCGAGTACGATGCAGATGTAGAGACATTCGATACCGAAGACGAAGAACCGCAATGCAAAGTCAATAAATCGATCACTAGCCCTGCTCAAGTAGCAAACTCTCCAGTACTCGCTTGGCAAGCCTTCAGTACTACACAATCGGATACCGCGGGAGTGGAGGTTGCTGAAGTTGATATTGCTGTTCAAGCAGATATTTTCGAAGCTGGCAATTGGCATGCTTCTCGCACTCCTCAGATCGAACCTGTTAAGGCCGTTCATTCTCGATCCAGTGGTTGGACACCAATTAACGTACCGTCAATGAGCACTTCGCAGATCGACACCTCAAAGACTGTAACTTCTGACACAGAAGATACTCAATCTAGCGTTCTCCAAGCTAGTGGTTGGTCCGTCAACAGTGGTTCTCAGACCGATACCTCGCAAGCTACCAGTGTCGAACTCGATAAATCCTCATTTGGCTACCCCTCATTTGGCTACCCGCAGACATGGAACACGTTGCATTTCCGCCCAAGCAAGACAACCAAGCCTTTCATGAAGACCGCGATCAGTTCGCCTCAGCTCAAACTCGACTTCCGAAAATACAAGAAAGAATATACCTCCCCGTCCACCAAAGAACATATCAAGTGGCTCAGACATCGCATTGCATGCCTGGATACGGGCAACAAAGATGAATACAATTCCGAGATGGCAGTCTTAGGATCAGAATGGGGTTCGTTCTGGGAGAGACGTAGATGGTTGAAGCAGGAAATGTTGAAGATCAAGAATCTTTATACATTGGCAAGACGTCGACGTCAAGAACGCATACGCTATAACTTGAGGGCAAGTTATGATATTGCCTTTATCAAGTCACTTGGGGAGAAGTGAAGACGATTGAAGGATGGAACGGGCATTATTTTCAAGGAGTAGGAGACCTAAGATACTTACATCCAGCAAATATCTTTTTTTGGTGTATCAACGGTCTCTTGCCAGCAGTGGGTGATGGGATATGAGAATATTCGCAATTATTAGCATACGGGATATCTAAGACAGACATGGGAACTAAATAAAATATAACATATCACAGTCCTCTATCCTTCCACAAGGTGATCAGAAGTCTTTCATTTGATGACTGAAGATGTATCGTAAAAGTACTAAACATTCTTGTGAACTTGAGTCCATTGAATTTGATGAACAGATGAAGGAAGATTAGGGTCACGAGTAAGTGTAAATTCAATTTTCAACAAATTGTATCTATAACGTACAATCTTGACGATCAATATGTATTGAACATAGGTACGATCTGAAATTTACCTGAAAGGCAATAAATCGAAGAGATAGAAAGCATAAGGCGATTGGCGCTTGCCATTCCATTCTATAAGCCAAAAATGGCAGTTGCGTTGTCGCGTAACTGAGCGTTTTCATTCCATAAACTTTTCCTCGTTCAAACTCTAACATCCTAACAGGGACAGAAGATCGAACAAGCGAATACAAGATTCCATTAAAGGCAGCTCCAGGGCAAAGAAGTATCTCACGCTACGAAGTACGTGGGAAATATGATCTGCGATTCAGTTGCAGGCTGACTTTCTATAACAGGTTCAGAAAATCACAGATTTCATCGGAGCATGAGAATTTCTACAAGATTGAGTATATTGACCCTATCCATAAGCCACTGGCCGAGTTCCACTTCAAATATAGATCAAGGGACATACTGCAGCAGATGATGGTGAGAGTCTTTTTGATCCCTCGTTCTCTAATGATTGGCTTTGGATTATCTTAGGGTCTATGAAAGATTTGGCTGACCACAGAACTTAGATAATTCCTCGGGATCCGCCGCTTATTGCTACAGAGCCTTTGCCCAGCCAACCCAAGGGAACAAATCGAATTCCTACAGTACCTGCCCTACCTCCCCTGGGCGAAAATCCTTTCATGAAACCGATTGCCAAGGTGATCGAAGGCTTGACTGCCCAAAACCACAAGACTGCTGAAATGGCTGCACTTCCTACATCAGAGTCTCATTCGGTGATCACTGGCAGATCATTTTATCAAATGCCTGGGGCTTTTTCGCCAGGGCCGTCGCAGATGGCTCCCAAAATTGCAGATGATTATTCAACTCCAGCTCAGACAATGAGAGATGGATATTTCAGAGATAGGCCCGCCTCCACCCCCAACGCAATTACATATCCAACGACTCCTACTTTGGGATCCATTCCACCACAAATAGCACCCGGCTCATCCCCAAAAGCTGGACCCGCAATGCCAATAGAGACGCCGGCAAAAGCGCTGTCTAGATCCGATGTGAAGTCTCTTGCATCAGCTGAATCAAGGGTAGCTTTGGAGCCTCTAGCCACACCTATCACATCTGCTGTACGAATAGCCCGGAAGTCTGCCGTTACAAGATTTACGTGGGCAACGATGGAAGTCAAAAAAAGCCTAAGCCATTCAAGATATATGGCTAAGGGTCAGAGCGTTGTTAACGTTGTTGAGGTCCGTATCATCGTCCAATTTTCTTATCTTGCAAATAGTTACATGACAGCACTTTTCAATATCTCAAATCAGATCAGGAAAAACATAGTCTCTCGGGAGGCTTCAAAGGCAAATGACTGAGCACTTTGGGATGACGAAAGTAATGGCAGGAGTGAAATTTCATGGCAAGCGCCTGTACATCTTGTATCTGACCAAGTCATCTAAACTTAGAAACTACACATTCTGCCATGACTTCACCATCATCGAGTATGCTTAGTGAGCATTCGGATCAAAGACTAGCGTTTACATGCAAGTGCCCAAACCGTCTATACGGGGTGCAAAAGCACAAGAGCCAAAGACGAGGAGATAATGAAACGAAGGAGAATGAGATAGACTTTTGAGTATTGTCAATCGTGCTAACAACTTGGCGCAGGATCAGGATCAGGATCAGCTCTTGAAATCCGAGGACGGGCTTCGCGCAGAGGTCGAAACACAGGTCAAGCCTGAGCTATCAAATCCCGAGGAAAAATTGAAGCGCGAGCGTGCTGATGAGCAGGATGATGATCTTGAAATAGTGCTCGAACGTCCAGTCAAGAGACGCCACATTTTCACTGCGGAGGATATTATTATTGATTTAACTGCCGACTGATTCGACCGACGAAAGATACTTTATCGGTTTTGTAATGGGCAGTGTTGAACGAGCACTGGGTAGCAGGAGTGTTACCGGTAATTTTGGGGGTGGCCTATGTAACTTCACGACCACATAAGTAGTTGAGCTGTTTTTATTTTTCATATTGGGAAGATGCCGCCACGTTCTTATTAAAATTCGTACCCAAAATTGTACCATACAACTGAAAATAATCGCATATTGGCTTGAGAGTACAATAACTATTATAATAATACTCTTGAAGCAACACTAAGCAACCAAGCTGCATCGTGCCAACCATCTGCTTCGTTTGGATTGAGAGGTGGCATTTGTTCTGCAACTGGTGTATCGTCCATCCCATCAAGGGTGTGCCTTGACGGCCGTGATGATAGTGATGATTCTTCCCCCTTTTCATCTGACGTATCGAATTCAGTCTCTTCTCCATCTTCTTCAACAGCAAACAAACTCCACCCAAGGAGATTTTCTACCCATCCCCCAAGTCCCAATCTACTTGCTCTAGCCAACTTCTTAACCATTGCTTCGTCCTTCCTTGCCTCGTCCCCATCCTCAAATCCCTCCTCCTCCACATCTACGAAATCTGGTTCAGCGGGGTATTCTTCATGTGAAAAATGTGAATCAAAATATCCACCCTCTTTATCTGCCGTCATTGGCGTTACTACTGCTGCTCTACTTCCCCTCCTGCTGTTTGCCCGACTTCCCATTCTGCTAGTTGTTCGACTGCCATGTCTACTCATTGGTCTACTAAATGCTCCTGTCGCAGGCCCAAAACTTAAACTCCGTCTTGTTGTAAGTGGTGAGAATTCATCATCCGCATCAAAACTTCCTCGCCTACTTCCCCTTCTGCTATTGTGTTCTCTTTCTCGGGCAAGCTCGCGCTCAAATGCATCTTCATCTGTGTCTCGTTGTAGGCTTGTTGAACTTGCGCGTGATACGAGCCATGATTGTCCCTTTGATTCGCGGGTCGAGGTTGATATCATGGCGCCGGCTCGCAGAAGCCAATCGGAATTGTTGCGGTCCTTTTCATTGAATGTACTGCTGTGGAGATTATCTGAAGTAATAGTGTTTCTTAGATGGGAGTGTTGTGAAGGTGTGGTTGTACCGGAGCGGTAGCCGGATGTGTGGGGTATGCGAGGCATAGCGTTTAGATGGGTGCTGGATTTTGACTTTCGGATTGAGAGACTCATTGGGGCGGGTTTGCGGACGGAAACGCGCGAAGATGAGCGGGAGAGAATAGAGGGGGTGGTGGGTAAGGAAGGGGTTTCGATATAAGATGTATGGTCGGGAAAGTAATCGTCGTTTGAGGGGGGAAGTTTAGATGTTAGGGGTGCCATGGTTAAATTTGTAAAAGAGCGGTTGTGACGTCGAGAGTGAGGAGAGTGTTGATTGTATGCGATATCCATTATGATTTATTGAGTTGATGTAGAGATATTTGTGAGAGAAGGGAATTATAAGGTCTATTTAAAGTATCTCGTCGTAGGAAAAGAATCGAATGTCTAGCACTGAAGGGAAGTGGGCGGAGAAGTGGAATGTGAAAATGAAGTGATTGATAAGAAGAGAAGTCTCGCCATTCTTCTCCGGACCAAAGCAAACCTGGGGTTACAGGGAAAGAAGTCAATGGTCATAGTCATACACTAAATTTTAGCGCCCCTCGCTTACGAGGAATGCACCGAGAAAATCTTTTTGGCTAAAGGTTATGAAAATGACGGGGGTATGATTTTTGGACGAGATCAATCAATGCCTGAACAGATTAACATTTATTTGCATAAATTTTTATTTGTTTTTTCACATTTTTTTGTTATATTAATACCAAGAAGATGAGGAATTTAAAAGGTATTCAATATGAGCAATGGAAACCTCCTGCGCAATATCAGAATAGACCTGTAACGGCGGCGGCGTGGGATCTGGCAAATGACTCTGTCGTTTGTACTGTTGGTCCTACTGAAAATGACGCAGTGATACAGCTTATTAGAGTCAAGACAAATTCAAATTCATAGTATATAATTTCCTAATCGAGCCCTTTTGAATTTTGCTGATCTGAAATAATAGTGAAGATACTCTTATCACATCATGGGAAGCACCATCCCCAAACCCGGATTTGGCCTGTGACAAAGTTTTAAGCCTTCATTATTTTGGAGATAGCTTAACGACATGTCTTGTTCTTGCTGGTGGCGATATCGTTGTCGTCAGGGAGGACCCTCAACCTGGAGAAGGTCAGATTGAAATCATGGGCTCAGTGGATGCTGGTATTACTGCAGCAAGATGGTCACCTGATGAGGAGCTTTTGGCAATCACAACCAAAGAAAACACCGTCATCTGGATGAGTCGCAGTTTTGATGGCGTTGCAGATACTACCATGACCAAGGAAGATCTGAAAGCTTCAAATCATGTATCTGTTGGTTGGGGTAAAAAGGAGACTCAATTTCAAGGCAGAGGAGCCAAAGCATTAAGAGATCCGACCATGCCAGAAAAAATCGATGAAGGTGTTCTCAGTCCAAATGATGATTCGAGTGTCACTATCAGCTGGAGAGGTGATGGTGCCTACCTCGCTATTTCTACAATCGAATCGGCTTCTCGTCGAATAATTCGAGTATATTCCAGAGAAGGCGAACTTGATAGTGTCAGCGAGCCCGTAGATGGTCTCGAAGGCGCTTTGAGCTGGAGACCTTCTGGAAATCTGATTGCGGGAATCCAACGTCTTGAAGAGAGAATTGATGTTGTGTTCTTTGAACGTAACGGATTACGACATGGAGAATTCAGTCTCCGACTTACTCAAGAACAACGTCAAATGTCTAATCAGCACATCAAATTGGCTTGGAACTCTGACTCCACGGTATTGGCCGTTGTGATGGCTGATTGTACTCAGTTATGGACAATGGGTAACTATCATTGGTATCTTAAGCAAGAGGTTAGAAACCACCACGATCCATTAGTTTCCACCAACCCCGTTGCTTGGCACCCGGAAAAGCCTCTAAGGTTCTTATCTGTTGCTGAGAACACTATTGATCTCGCAGAGTACATATTTACCACCGCTCGGGGCTCATTGGCACCACCACATGACTTTGGCGTGCTCGCTGTTATTGATGGGCAAAGTCTCATGGTGACTCCTTTCCGAGTAGCCAATGTTCCTCCTCCCATGGGTCATCATGAAGTTACAATCCAATCCAATGCTATCGATGTTTCCATCAATGCGGATGCTTCATTACTTGCTGTTTTACATCAAGAAGGCATTTCGGTCTTTGATTTAGACGCCACCAAACGCGTTGCACCCACTCCGAAATTATCTGGTCAATTCATATTTGAGTCGGCATCTAAAACCACTATTTATCAACAAATTACTTTCAGTGGCAAGAATGAGGTACTCGCTCTGGGGCGAAGTGAAGCTGGTCCAGTTGTTCAAGGATGTCATCTTACTGAAGTTCCGGGTGAAATGAAAGAAAGAGCTCTTGAGAACAACCCAACATCATCTGTATCGATACTATCAAGCTTCGTTGAAGATGGAGTGATGCATCCATACGTTCAAACTAGTTCCGGAGACCTTCATAGTCTAGCTTTCGGCGATTTATCCTTATCTTCCTGTAATTTCACCAAGCAATTACCTTGGGTAGACATCATTCCTTTTGGCGATGGCCAAAATTCTTATGGAGATGGTCGTATAGCTTTTGGACTGTCTAATAATGGTCATTTGTTTGCAAATACACGCTTACTGGTGCGAAATTGCACATCATTCCTTGTTACACCAGCACATCTTATTTTCACTACTACTACCCATCTTCTCAAATTTGTACACATCACAGAAGTTCACGGTATGCAGTTCTGATCCCATGTTGATCTCCTACAATTGAATGCTAATAGTGATAGATCTCGAAATCCCACCAGATGATCCAGAAATTGATGAGAGATGCCGAAGCATTGAAAGAGGAGCTCGACTTGTCACCGCAATGCCTACATCTCTCAGTCTCATCTTGCAAATGCCTCGTGGAAATTTGGAGACTATTTTCCCACGTGCAATGGTCCTTGCAGGTATCCGAAAATTGATCGAGGAAAAGAACTACAGAAAAGCTTTCACCCATTGCAGAACGCAACGAGTGGATATGAATATTTTATACGATCATGCTCCAGAGCAATTTTTGGCGAATGTTGCACTTTTCATTGATCAGGTCAAGAAGATTACCTATATTGATTTATTCCTATCCTCATTAAGAGAGGAAGATGTCACTCAGACGATGTACAAGGAGACTAGAGTCATACCTCAAAATGACAACACACCATCTGCCACGAATGGCATCAATGCAATTTCACCCGAAGCTCCTCTCGACATCACAGCTACCAAATCATCTAAGGTTAACAAGATCTGTGACGCTGTCCTTGAAGTTCTCAAGACTCGCACTGCAACCAATTTGCAAAATATCATCACATCCAATGTGTGCAAGAACCCACCGGCGTTGGATGATGGTTTATTGGTTGTTGCGCAACTGATGAAGGAAGATGAAGCCATGGCTGATAAAGCTGTCGAGCATATCTGCTTCTTAGCGGACGTTAACAGGTTATATGAGAATGCTCTCGGTCTTTACAATCTTGACCTTGCTCTTCTAGTGGCCCAGCAATCGCAAAAAGATCCTCGAGAATATCTTCCTTTCATGCAAAATCTACAACAAATGACCGATTTACGTCGTAAATATAGCATCGACGATTACCTATCCCGTCACACTAAAGCACTTAACCATCTTCACGAACTCAACGCATTTGAAGAACTCCAAAAGTATACTCAAAAGCACTCCCTCTACAAAGCCGCCCTAGCCATCTACCGCTACAATCCCGAACCTCTCGCCGTAATCACAGCTCTCTACGCTCAGTACCTCGAATCCAAATCCTCCTACAAGGAAGCAGCACTCGCCTACGAATCTCTTCACAACTACACAAAAGCCACATCCTGCTACCTCGCTTCCGGTCCCTCCCAATGGCGAGAAACCCTCTTTTGCGCTCTGACTGGTGGGGCAGATGGAAACCCAATGAGCGGTTCCGCACTCACAGAGTTAGCAAATACCCTCTACGATGCACTTATCGAAAGCAAAGATTACTACGCCGCCGCAACCCTCCAACTCGACTACCTTTCCTCCCTCGAAACCGCCTGTAGGACCTTCTGCAAAGGCTATTTCTTCGCCGACGCCCTACATCTCCTCGCCCTCAAAGCCCGTCCCGATCTCCTTGAATCAGTCATCGATCCTGGTCTTGGCGATGCACTTGCTTCAAGCACAGAGTTACTAGCAGATTGTAAAGCACAATTACTCGCCCAAGTACCACGTATCAGAGAATTAAGACAAAAAGCTCTCGCTGACCCTCTCGCTTTCTACGAGGGAGAAAGAGGAGGCGATGGCGAAATCCCTGATGATATATCAGTCGCAGCTTCATCACGTGTCTCCACAAATCGCTCGCTATTTACGCGCTACACGGGAAATGGCAGCGTAGGAACTGTAGGGACGGGAGTCAGCAGAGCCACATCTAAAAATCGCCGCAGAGAAGAAAGAAAACGAGCAAGAGGTAAGAAGGGAAGTGTATACGAAGAAGAATATCTAGTAGCCTCGGTCGGCCGCCTAATCACCAGAGTCGAAGGCTCGAGAGAAGAAGTCGAACGCTTGGTTATAGGCCTTGTGAGGAGAGGGATGTGGGAGAGGGCGAGAGCTATTGAGGGGAGTATGAAGGAGGTGGTGGGATTATGCATGGGATGTGTGGGGGAAGTGTTTGGCGCGAGTACGGAGCAGGGAGAGCAGGTGCAACAGATGAAGAGTGAGAATGTGGAGGGGCAGGGGCAGGGGCAGGGCCAGGGTCGGGAAGGTGAGTATAGACCGGTGGGTGGCGATGCGGTTTATGCGGAGAGTTTGCAGGCGGCGGCGAGGAGGAAGGAAGCTCCGCATATTTCTGCTTTTGAAAAGTTGTCGTTGTTGGGTACGTAGGTTCTTTTGTTGCTAGGGTAGAATGGTAGAATGGTAGAATGGTAGAATGGTAGAATGGTAGAATGGGAAAATGGGAAAATGGGAAAATAGTCAGATGGGGTGGTGGTTTCTTGAGAATATATACTAGGAGTTTACCTATGAATGGATGATTACCCCAAGAGCCTAGATGTGATGGTGGATGAAGGTGAATAAAAATGGTGGTGTGCATTGGATTTCATCTATACCGCAACACCACCAACGCCTTGCAGATTTGTCTGTGCCATTGAATCCATACATTTACATTTTTCTTCCTTCCAAATACATAATATACATGCATAATCATCAAGCAGCCACTGGGGCTGGCTCTGTATGTGTAGGCGTAGGTGGAGAAGCGATCTCAACATCACCCGCCTCCGTAGTTGTACCATCAACCGTGCTAACACCCCCCTGTTTCATAACCGCTCCTCTCCTCCTGGAGATCACCTGTCCAATCCTCAATAGCATGCTTCGAGTAAGTTTGCCCTTGCCCTTTGCTTTTCGTAATTCTCTTTCTCTCTTATTAAGTTCCTTCAATGGTGTTCTCATCAAAGTAATCGTCTTTTTCTTCGCCTCGGTTTGTCTATCTTCCTCTAGTTTTCTCTCGACGTATTCGGGATCATGTCTTGTCCGGAAGACTGAATATTTATTCCTCAACTCATCAATCACACTCCCGGGTATCGGAGGCGTCAGGAGCGTGGGCACGAATGATTTTTCTTCCACATCCATTCGCAAGGTATCGCAGTCGTGGTCTTTCTTCTCTCGAGGTTCGGCTTTGGGCCATGGCACTATTATATCGGGACGATTGCCGGCACCGGGGATTATACGCTGCCATCTGACGGTTTGGGCGTGGCGGTCTCGCCACATTTTGTGGTGGACAAGCTTTTTGGCGATGACGTCGCGGGTGAGGCCGGTTTTGGGGTCTGTGTATGGGAATACTAGTTTGACGTTGTTCAAGGAGATGCCTAGGGGGACGGAGCGAGTTGGTCGGTTGTCTTGGTCGCCTTCTCCCCTCATCCATTCGGGTATTGCTACGTCGATCTAGAGGGTATGGTGTTAGTTAATGCAAGATGCAAGATTCGAGGTGGGGGTTATGATTTGGAGATGATGGCATACCATATTCAATCCCTCACAAGTAACTTCCGCCTTCTGTTTATCAACTTTCGACACCTTCCCAATCTTCATCCTATCCGGTCCCTCAAGCAAAACCACTCTATCCCCCTCCCTAATATTCAAGTGTTTTTTCCCTCCCCATTTGTCCAATGTCTCCAATACATCTTTCCTCCTCTTATCCGGAGTCTCGATGAATTCCGCCCCGATACTTCCATATGTTTCAACCTTCGAACCCACATCTCTCTTTGGAGCCAAGTCCCTCAATTCCCAATCCTCCCTTCGCGCCAGCTTATTTTCTTTCGTCCGTCTGATGTTGTCCTGGCCCACTCGTTTCAATCTATCCCGTTGAAGAGCAAACCCGTCGAGTTCATTATTGCGATGCCGCTTGGCAAGCCGGCGGACGGCTTGCTTTTCGGCGAGTATCGTACGCCGAATTACTTTTTGCATGGTGGTGGGGGAGGGGAGGGGGGATTCGTTTGGTGGTGGTGAGGGTCGTCAGTTAACTTTTTTTGGATGGAGCTTTCGTTGATATCGGGCTAGTGAGATTTAGGTTAGTTCGGAATTCTCGATTCGGTCACGTGTTATGCTCGGAACCCCAATTAGTTTTTAATTGGTTCAGGGGCAAATGGCACCTAGCCAATTGAGGTCAGCCAATCAAAGCATTACCTTTGAGATTCATGGATGTATTGGTATTGGTATGAGGCAGATTTCATTGATTGATCAATCATCTAAGAGTTGCATTGTATCCCGAGAGGACAATGAAATTAACACAGATTGTGTTCCTGAACATGTGTGAAATTGGCATCAAGAGGATGAAGAGAATATGTCATAACAAAGAGAAAAGCATATCATCAGTCCTGTCCTGTCCTGTCCTATCCTATCCTTTCTTTCCTTTGCTTGGTAGAAATGAGGCGCGAATGAGAGTGAGGCGCAGATTCAGATTGTCTAGGAGCTCAGCCCCATATGGTGTGCGTAAACTCAATGGATATCTCCTGAGTGTTGGGGACGTGCTTTCTCCATGAAAGGCAAAAAGAGGCCGGAATTATCCAAGCGAATATTAGATTTAATATTATTATTTAATTAAAAAAGAATATTAAAAATAAAGTATTAAATAATTCTTTTTTTAAAAAGAAGTATAAGATAGTTTATCTTCTTTTTAATTTAGAAAATATTAATATATATAATTTATATAAATATTAAAGAAAAGTATAGTAGTAAAACTATATAATCAAATCTAGCCTAGTTTGTCTCTAAATAGACTAGACAATTAACATTTATAACTGAAAGAAACTCACTCTTAAAAGCCTGGTGAAGAATCCCTGGAAGAATCCCCCATAATCAGAGTCATGTTGATGTGATTCGTTGGCTTTCATTCATAGGATTTCATTCATTGATTCATTCATTCGGTGAGTCTAGAACTTGGTGGCAGTTGGCAGTTGGCAGGACTCAGCAGGACTCAGGACTCAGAACTCAGGAGGAAAAGAAAGAAAGAAACACCGGTACTCCGTATGGACTTGCCGAGCAAGTAGTATGTTACCACTATTTTCCAGTGATTACTTCGTATTGGTTTTAGAGTTACAATAAAGGACTATCCCTAGCTGGTGAAGATAGTACAGAGTATATTTCCTTGGTGTTGGACCTGTTGTTGGACCTGGTGCTAAAATGAATATCAAATGCGGGTACTGAGTAAAAAGCAGGCAAAGTCCGTACAGCACAGAATTGACTAGGGAGGTCCTCTTGTATACTGAATCCGAACTCCGTAGGTAGATACAGAATTATAAACAAACATTAATGAATACAGAGTAGGTAGCTTCCTTGTCTATATTGTCATAGTGTGAGGTTGTGAGGTTGAAAGGATGAATGGAGAACACAGTATGTCACCATGCTTAGCATATACTAATGTATGAACCATGGTAGTGACCCCTTAGTTAAATAGTTGGTGGCTAGGGTTGTGATTAAAGACAGGAGGTTGATAGATAGATGATATCTTTACTCCCCTATACAAGAAGGGTTTGATATGAAAATATAGAATATAGGTAGAATATAAAACATAAAACATAAAACATAAAATATTGAGAATATATAGAATATATAGAATAGAGAGGAATATTATAAATAAAAACAACAATCAACTTACCTAGTACTTGTATTATACTTAAATACTTCAACATTTCTTTATAAGGTAATAACTTTATCCAATCTAATAATTCATCCATCCATCCATCCATCCATATTGCTTGATTCACCGCATGAGCCCACCTGTCCAAGTTGCCCCCAGATCTTTTTTTTATTTATGCTGGATTACTGGATTATTCCCATAGTAACCAATAATTTTTTGTTGATGCCTCAGGTTTTAAATTCATTCGAACCGACTAGCTATTAGGTTTCTCCAAAGGTTGCCTTCTTGAACTCATTTCCATCTTCAACAACCTTTCCAATTAACGAACTTTCATCTGCAACGACCCATACGATTTGTTTACACACATAACAATTTAATCAATAACTTCACATAGTCGCTCTCTTTAACAAAACTTATCATAACCTTTGCCAAAATGGCGGAAATCAGAAGAAAGCTCGTTATTGTCGGAGACGGTGCTTGCGGTAAGACTTGCTTGTTGATGTAAGTACCCATCTATCCTTCAACGGTTTTCATGTTGATAAAACGTTAAAAAAGTTACATCTACTAACAAATCTGCCAGTGTCTTCTCCAAGGGAACCTTCCCAGAGGTAAGCCTTACACCGACTCCTTACTGTCATATGCGAAGCAAATACAACGCGGCCATCGCGTCAACTCTCTATCGATATCAGCAACGAGGCTATTGATGGAGTATCATTATATCATCAGAATCAATAACTGATGCATTTTTACTATAGGTCTACGTCCCAACTGTATTCGAGAACTATGTCGCCGATGTCGAGGTTGATGGAAAGCACGTTGAGTTGGCTCTATGGGATACGGCTGGCCAAGAAGATTACGATCGTCTCAGACCTCTATCATACCCAGATTCGCATGTCATCTTGATCTGTTTTGCCGTTGACTCTCCCGATTCCCTTGATAACGTTCAGGAGAAGGTACGATTGAAAACACTATTCTACCTGCTGTTGCTACGATAAGACAACTGCTGACACGTGCCCAAACAGTGGATCTCCGAAGTCCTTCATTTCTGCCAGGGCCTCCCAATTATCCTCGTTGGATGCAAGAAGGATTTGCGCCACGACCCAAAAACCATTGAGGAGCTACACAAGACCAACCAAACCCCAGTCACAGAAGAACAGGTAAGGATACATCAACTACAGCGTGTTTTGAAGACAGCTGCATAAAATCAAAGGAAATGGACAACAAAGTAAACTTGCTAACTCATTCATCAATAGGCTCAACGTGTTGCTGATAAGATCGGTGCTTACAAATCTCTTGAGTGTTCAGCAAAGACCAATGAGGGTGTCCGTGAGGTTTTCGAACATGCTACTCGTGCTGCACTCTTGACCAAGAAGGAGAAGAAGAAGAAGTGCATTGTCCTGTAAATCTACTTTTATCGACTCTTCTCTTTCTCTAATGCGATCGGATTTTATTTTACTGCGGAAGTAGCTCGCTCGGTTGGGTGACGGATTTCATGCTAGGAGTGAGAAGGGATATGTGCTTACAGACTGTCTGCATGGCTCTTCTTCATCGGCATATTAATCTATCTTCTGATTGATAATTCGTGGACCAATATCCCCAAGTTCCTCACAACAATACCGAGCACTTCTTTCCTACTACACATCTGGGTTCCGACACGAATACCTCGGTGCATACGAACGGACGAATATGTCTCTTTTCTTCCGCAAATTGTGCCACGCTAGTTTCTTCTCTGTGTCTGTCTTTTTTCTCGCAAGATCTTTGTTCTTTCCTCTCATCTTTTTCATGCGTACGGTCAAGAATGGATCTGAATCATAAGGGTACTTGCTGCGTGCGTTACGTCTGTTCTTCTTCCTCATCGTTGCTCCTTGCGTGTGTAAGGGGGTTGTGCAGGGCATGGCAAGGAGGATAGGAAATGAATGGACTTTCGCATTTTTGTAAGGTGTAATAGCAATAGGCGTAGTCTATGAAGAGATGTTTTTTGAGGTCTGATTGCACCAGTATACTTTTGCGGCGAATATACTTTTGAGGCGTTCTTTTTTTTCTTTACAATGGTTGAGTATTAATGGATGGGTAAATAGGTGGTAATGATTTTTGCGTTTTTTTATGCTTGATATTTGCATGATATGTGATTTATTTCGTGGGGTAAGTGGCTTCATATTCGTCACTTGTTTGTGTGATATAAGTGTTTACTCGTGTCTCTCGCATGCTATTGATACTAATCTACAGCATATATCCTCTCTACCCGACATTGGACCCTACTCCTACGATGGACTCTCAATAGCATACTTCTCAATGACCGTTGACATCACCCCCCTCCGCGACTGAAGGTAGTACGATATTGCGTTGAGTGCCATTCATCTGCACAGATACCTACATTGCTGTTTAGGGCGGCTATGTTGTTAATCGATTGGTTGTAGGGTGTAAGGTGTAAGATGGATGTGTGGTTTGTTGCTTGATTAAGTGAGCATGAGGTCTGAAGGATGTAGATATTGTGGATATTGTGGGTCGAGAGGGAGACGGGGAGCAGAGGGAGGATGGGGAGCAGAGGGAGCAGAGGGAGCAGAGGGAGCAGAGGGAGTAGGAGGACCTGCGAGAGGGCTGTTCGAGACAATGGTTAAATTGGTCTGTAAATCCTACGGCAATAATTGGCGGGCATGAAAGGGCAGATGAATTCTCTTACTGAGACTGTCGTGATCTCCGGGTGTAATTAGAATGGCAGCTACCTTTCTTTACTTTGGAAGTAAGTAGCAATAACAATATTTGAACTCTTCTCAATCAATCATGTGCTAAGAAGATCTACATTCAGTGTTGGGGATTGTAGGATATTGGGCGGAACAAGGAAACGATGGAGCTGCTGTTGGTGCTCCAGGCGGCGATTTTATTAATGTTAGGAATTCTGGATCAAGTAAACACAAAAACAGAGACCTCCAATGCTATCTTGTCGAAAGCGTACCTTCATGGCAGTAGTCGGGACTCCGTTCTTATAATTCTTTAACGATTGTCTAAGGTGAAGTTCGCGCCTATGAATGTTATTTCGTTTGCATACTGCCATATAATCAGGTGATGCGCAACTTCCTACCTTCACTTCCCCAAAACTTCACTTCATCTTTCACCTCCGCATAACAGCCAATCAACAATTTGTATATGCTTCATCAAGGCTAATTTTAAATTTCACCTAGTGCCATACCCAACGCAAGGCTGAAGTAAAGATGAAATAAAGCTTCCTTCAAGACTTTATTATTCCTCCACAACACAAACAACACAAAACAGCAACCACGACTGGAGCGCATCACTATCGCGATGTGTATGTTCAGAATCACAACATACGATCAGTGTTGGGCACAATACACTCACGTATTGATTTGTTCCATTGAATCGCACAAAAACACTCAACACAATTCTCCAGAAGATCGCGTCGACTCGGCATTGAAATGTCCCAACTTGAAGTCAGAACATATCAACATCGCACGCTCAAGATGCGTTTGCAAAACCGACCCAACAGAAGGTTTTGATACTATCTGTCAAAGAGCGTGGGGAGGCGATTTTGTTGGCGAAGTTAATTGTACAATGCTTCCAGGGTCGGCTGTGAGTTTTCAGTTTCGTGACAGAGAATGGCAAAATTGCACCAACGCGGATAGGCTTACTAGAGGCGGCGATCGTTTCGTACCTGAAAACTTTACGCTTGCTGTGAAAACTCAAGTCTGGGTTGATAGTGAGTGGGATGGTGACAGCACGCTGATAGTTTGGAGAGATACGGATTGGGTCACGTTGGCGGAGAGGGGCATGCGAATATGGCAGAGACACAAGGAAAGGGAAGCCGTCAGTGGTCAAGATACGGTAATGAAAGAGGGGATTGAGTTTGGTCAGAGGGGTCAAACTTACGAAGATGTTCAACTAGCGAAGCATGAAATGTTTTCGACTCAACATAATCTGTCTATACCGAAAGGCCAAATGCCTCTTCCAGTGTACAACAGGACCTCGAATCACCATGTGGGCAAGATGAATGATGCTATAGTCAGGTGGAGACAATCGAAGGACCATAGAGAAGCCGCGGCAGATGATGAAAATATGCAAGCTTCTCCACCAAGCGTCGGCCAGCCACGACACCAGAGACAATCTTCGACTTTGAAACCCGATCAATTACGTCAAACAAGACACTTTGCGACACTCACAGAGCGCAATTCTCAAGAAAAAGTCCCATTGCTATCGAATGTCGCTGGCCAAAGACCTATTGCCCCAACTGGACCAAAGATGATGCCTATCTGGGAGTTGGCGCGAATCTTAAGGGAGAATGCGACCACTACGATAGCGAGAGATAACGAGAATAGACTGCAGTACACACCCTCAGCTTCTGACGTTGGAACACGAGCACCTACTTCGCTAGAAGTTTCTTCAACTCCTACCTACGCAAGTGAAAGCTCGCAAGACCGACGTAAGAGGGAACTAGAAGAGAGGCGAGATAACTTCCTACAGAATACATACAAACACCGACTTGCCGTTCGGGAAAAGAATTTGAAGAGTCAAACACAAGAAGCTGGTCATTCTGTTCGAGCTGGTACTCAAGACGTGGATATGTATACCTCTACGCAGGCCAATTTACCACCCAACAATGTACACTCTTCACTACCATGGAATGGAGTGCCTGAATTTGTTGTTCCTCGTGAATACAACAATACTCTACCAGAGTCTGATGACAGAAATTTCAACTTCAACATCTATTCTCCAACCAAGCAACTCACCAGAGATGTTGAATTAGCAGCTCCCCATCGAGTTTCAGATTCGGCACCTGAACGTCCGTTAGCAGTTCCGAATCGTGAGGAAAGAGTCCAAAAAGGAAGTCTAGACTCTGAACCCGATTTTTATGGAGATTCGCGTAGGATTGAACTCAGAGCCAGAGGTAGAGAGATTGAAAGGATTCCAGGAATCGAAGAGCAGTCAAACTCCCAAGCTGTTAAACAAGAAGAGGCTACGCAGAATTTTCTGCAGAGTCAGGGACAACCTAGTGCTTCTTTACAAGAGTCTAGCCACTTACAAGAAAGGCCCGAAACAAAGGCGATGAGAAAACTCCAAGAAATCGAAACCCAGTCAAAGATACAAGGCAACAGAAACAAGCGAGATGTACTAAACGATCAAAGTCAATTTGACGTCTTCCTACAAGATTTTACACCCTCGCAGCAAGTTGTTGCCCGGGACATGTGGATGGACGAGAAAGACAAGGTCGATAGGAAGTATTCTAAACTGTACGATGCTGACGCTGCTGTTGGCGGAGAGACTGCAAATAGCTCGCAAGCAAACAACAAACTATTCAATCGTATGGGAGAAGATCGGGAAGATGATTATTGCAGCGATCTGGATGAAAACGAACAGGATTTTCAAAATAGAAATGTGCTTTCGGGTACCCCACTTATCACACGCTCTTACAAGCTAGATAGTTTACAAAAGCTAAAGCGTCAGTATGAGTCTATGATAAACATACTAGGTGATCGGAATAGGCGGGATATTTATCTTCAGGGCTTTCCAATCGAGCATCAAGAAGTGGCTCGAGAGAGCTGGATCTCGGAAATCCGTTGGGCATGCCGACGTCTACAAAAGACTGTGAAACAAATCGATGTTGCTATTATCAGGGAAGGCGGAGATAATAATGCAGAGGACGATGGAAACCCACAAGAAGAAGATGAGTAAGATATCCCTCCTGTTTTATATGAACACAAAAGCTAATAATTTTCAATAGATGGGCGGAGCAAACCTTGCAGAGAAGGCTAGATCATAAGTAGGGACATGAATCCGCATCTATCACACAACGTTTGTGTTTGCTAACAAGTGAAAGGTTCAATTCGAAGCTTCTAGCATTGAAGCGGCAAGCCAAGGAAGACCTTAAAGTACGACAGCAGATCGCTGGTTATGATAAAATGCATAACAAGATGCTTGAAGTGCAAGTTCAAGCTGGTGATGGCCATGGCGCGGGTGTTTCAAACAACCAGCAGCAAATAATCAGCAAATCATTTGAATACCGAACAACAGGAGATAATACAGAGTCCGGTGATGAAGCCGATAGCGAAGGACAGAAAACACGAATGAGAGACCGCTACTTCCCGGGTAATTCTCCAGACATCGATGCTAAGAGGAGAAAGTCTGGCGAAGACCAGCCCAAAGACAGGCTTCAAGCCGAGATTGGTGAAGAACAGAAGAAACGACGAAGAATGCCTCGACCCTCTGGTCTTCTGGCCCTGTATGAGAATTATGATGATGATGATGATGATGATGATAAGTTTCAAGTCGATAGTCTCGAAAGCCAATCATGGATAGACACTGACTACAAACCTCATGAAACTCGTGCTTCGAAGAGACTGCTAGAGGGACAAAATAAGAAGAACGAGGAGTATTTTGAAGATTACAAACTTCAAAAGGGACAAGTAATAAAGCAAGGAAATGGAAGAGATAATATCGTTGATTGGTCGCTGGTTAAAATTCCAACTGCTTTTCATGCCTATTATCATCAACGATTCCCCAAACTCCCGACAGAAAAGAGATCCAAATTCCGCAAAAGAAAAACCCTTGCATACCTGAAAACCACCGAATATCAACAACAGCAATCAGCTAGCTCAGGAACCATAAATAACGCAATGGCCGATATACAAGCTCAGAATAGCAATGACGATAATCTGACGGATTATTATTCTGGTAAGTAACCTCAACTCAATCAAAGAGAAACAATGAAGAGCTTATAAGATATGTAATAGATATGGATATGTCAATGGTGCCTAATGAAGGTGGTAAGCATGGTCAAAACCAGAATGAAGCAAATTCGGGGCGTCAACGTTCTGCGAAAAAGCCAAGGCGAAGGTGTGTAGTTTGACCTTTCTAATATATGGTTTTGCTGTATGTTCGCTAACAATTTGCAAAAAGAAGACCAACTAGACAGGAAAAGTTGGCAGCCCGTGAAGCGAGAGCACTTGAAGTTCAAGAACGACTAATGAGCAACACGGGTGGTGATGCAGAGCTGGAGGGATTGGGACAGGTTGTTGCCACAGCACCTGAAGTTGGAAAGCAGATGAGGAGCAACACGGGTGATGAAGAGGAGCTTACAGATTATGAATCAGGTAAGGATATTCCTATGAAGACTGAAATTGGCAGTCGATCGCAAAGTAGAGGTATGTTCTTCTCCTCTTCATTTCAACTAATGTTCCATCCATAAAAGCTCATCCATGTTTCAGCGGAATGAATGCCACCATTCAAGACGTCCCAACTAACTTCATGGCTTTAGGTCTCATTGGATTTCAACAACGAGATCAGTCTTCTATTGCAGCTATTCCTGCGGTGGTTCAACCTGAGGATACAGTCATGGAAGAAAACGGCCCTGAGACAATTATCGATTTGACAACTGGCTATGGTTGGGAGACAGCTATTGATTTGACATCTGACTGAGTATCGTAGCTGGGTTTATTAGTAATTCTGGAATGAGCTTTTGTTGAAGTAGCTTCTTTGCATGGACAAAACGTCATGAGGTAGATTAGTTAGCGTGAATTCATACACATCTTTCTTGATGTTCCAGTATTGAAGCCTTGCAATGCATTCTTGATTCCTACTTTGCGCAGTGATTGTATGTGAATTTGCCTGTGTGATTACTCTGACTGTGTAGCCAGAGGCTCTTTGGCTCTGCTTGATCAATCTGTTTGTCTGATCAATCTATTTGTCTGATCAATCTAATTGTCTGATCAATCTAATTGTCTGATCAATCTATTTGTCTGATTACAGAGACTCTGTCACGCCCCTCCTGCCAAATAAATATATCACAATATCCTATGGGACCGCACTCTTATTACAATTCTTTGATAGATATTGAATGTCTAAAAGGCTACTATTTCTTTCAAATATATAGGACAGTCTCTCAGACAGACACCATAAAACATGATGTAAACACCCCTTCCATACCTCTCCTTAGAATTCAACCTCCATTCACCATGAACCATTCACCAAACCCAGACACCGCAAACTCACCCCCCTCACCCCCTCACCGCCCGAGCCCTCGTCTCCCTCCCCCATCCAATAACAAGACATCTGCCATCCCCCATCAAACCAATAATCATGCCGCCCTAGTTCCTCCGCTTCCGGAAAGATTCCTGGCAATCTCCGAAGCAACAAGATAGGAAATTAAGCAAAGAAGATTCTCAGTTTCGGATTCTTCCACTCCATGATTTCTTTCACATCCATCTTGCAAAAAAAAATCCAGTTCTTGTTTCTTGAGTGTATTGGTTACGACTTGATGATTATACATCTAGAATATTTCCTATTGCTTCTGAAGGATACTAAGCTCTTCTATATCAAATTCTTTTGAGGTTCTTTTGGTAGCTTGTTTATCCACCTCCAACCACCAGAATCAAGATCCGACGTTTGAGAACTCATAACCTCCCGATCTTCAATCCGAAGCTGATTCCCCTTTTAAGTTCCAGGAAGACGGAGTACATATACATAATCTATAGGTAACGACTGCAAAGATGTGTGTGGAAACTATCCTCTACTATTCTTCCTGTGGTTGCGAGATTATGATGGAAACGATTTGTTTTGATCATATTCAACATACTCGCAAACAGCTGGACAATAATCCTTGTGCAAAGATTTTGCGGAAAGGAGCTCCTGCCACTAGGTAAGTAATATCTTGTTTTATTGTTCCCCCTCTCATTGTGTTTTGAATCTTTTGATCGGTCTGGATATTCAAGTTCTGCTTGGATTTCCTTGCGCGCGCGATGGCTTCATCAAAACTTAAAGCATTCAACGTCAATTTTCAAGTTATGCATCCATATACATTCCCCATTCATCCCAAGCTCATCACACTTCAATAAAACCATCCGATTTCCTTCTCAAGCCGAAAAAAAAATCTGACAACAAACCTCCCACAGAACCATCGACGGCGTGTGCTTCCTCAAGCCCGGCCAAATCCTCCAAGGCGGCCTCAAGTTCCACCATGGTTCCCACCTCACCCGTCACGTCTATGAGTTTGAGCGCGATCCCCACGGATCTCAAAGAAGCTTTCAGCGATGGGAGCGCTCGAATCGCGACAAGCCTCGTGAGAGAAGCGACAGTACTGATGTTAACGTTAGTGCTGGTGAAGATAGGTATGTTCGATTCACTTGAAAGATTCCACATCATACCAGCAAAACTCAAACTGCAAAGTTTTGACTGTGACTAACCAGCATGTGATAGGATGGATACTAATGATGGTGATGGTGACGATAGCCACAAGGAGCGCGAACCCATGGTTAGGGAATGGCAGGAGAAGATCAAGAACTCTAGAAAGCCGAGGATTAAGATCGAGGAGGATCTCAAGAAGGAACAACCGGCTGTTGGTCGAAAGACTGTTAATCATGTTCTTAATGATCCGCGCAGCGATGACGATTGGAGTGATGATAGTTGGAGCATAGGAGCACCTCAGTACAGACATCCCATTCTTTCCTTTAATAAAAGTATCTGCAATACTAACACCTTTCTCCAGAATCGGAATCGACTCAGGAGACGCATATCCCTGGTCCTCCAACTCCCGTTCTCTCTCCGATCCTACCTTCGGCACCAATAACACCAATGTTCCCAATGAACCCTTGCACAGCAGAGTAAATTCACGCAACGATGCTGTTTTCTACAGGGGATTCAACGCGCTCAATGAAGCAGCCAATATCAACCGACCTGCCACTCCCCGCGCTCCACGCATTGCCTTCAGTCCCCTCGCCGCAGGAACCGGTGGCAACAGCTTCTCCCCTCCCCGCACCGACAACTTCAACTTCAACCCCCCAGCCACCGGCACCCACACCTACATATCCGATGCATCGCACTCCCGTCACGGATCCGGCTCCGCTTACACAGGCGACGGCAACAATAACATGAATCACAGATCACCCAAGCCCCGAATCCAGGTTCCCGCTCCAAGATTCGATAATGATCGACCCAACTACCTCACCAGTCCTGCTGACGCCAACACGAGTTTCTACGCCGGTAACACCTCGCGAGCCTATGCCCAAGAGCACGCCGATAACCAGGCCAACCTCGCAGCATACTCCCCCAGCACCACCTCCGCCCTCACACCCTACAAACCAACATACACCTCTCCAAGCAGCGCAGCGGGCTACGATGGAGTGGATTTCGCGGCGATGGGCGATGTGAGTACCGCGAGTGGGTACATTGGGTATAATGCGACGTATGGCGAACATCAGGGTGTGTTTGGGAATTATGGTGGTGTGGAGAGTAAGGAGAGAGAGAAGAAGAAGGTGAGAGTTAAGGTTGAGAAGGATGAGGAACAGGGACAGGGACAGGGACAGGGTGGGGATGAAGAGAGAACTCATATGGGAATGGAAACGACGCTGGAAGAGGATATTAGGAGAGTGATGGATGAGGATGAACAGCAGGTGGTTGATGATATGGATGTTGCTGAGGATGATGTTGAGATGGGGGTTTGAGTGCGTATGAGCATGAATGAGCATGAGCATGAGCATGATCACGATTTTGCGGTTGGGATTTGAGATGCTATTCCGGCCGATTCAAATCTTTGATACTTTGACCGACAAGATTACATCTCAAGCTCGTATGCATGCACTTTCTTTCATCTCACCTCACCTATGCGAGTTTTTGCAAGGCAGACACTACATAGTACCAATGTACCATCGCGGAGGAGGAGAGGAGAGGAAAGATAGTGTTCAGCAAAAGATAAAGGAAATCAAAAAGGAAGATCGACAAAAAAAANAAACAGCAGGTGGAAAAGAGGATAAATTGCATATCAAACAGACAAGACCGATCTTAGCATTACGTTACTTAGATTGATGCGTTAGGTTTCCCATAGGGTATCAGACCGACTCATACGATATGAACACAAAAGCAATACTATCAACCTTTCGCATGATCAAAAAGAGCCAACTAGACTGCTAATCACTGACCGTTACAGATGATGCTCATGAGAATTCGAAGTGGTTCATTTTTTTTATCAGTTTCCTTACTTTATACGCCTCCAGTGAGGCACTGATCATCTTTGAATCCACTAAGTAGGGATTTCTATCTTGCGATGATCATTTCTCGCGGGGTAAAGATAATGGAAAAGGGAGGGGGTATGAGGATATTTCCATTCCTCTCGCGACGTTTCATCACAGAAAATATGAGTGCACTCGCCTCATTTAATATCAGCAGTTGCTGCTGAAATCACAAGTGCAATCAATTACCAACTCATTTCCAGACCTATTCATTTTAACTTGTTTTTGATTTTTCGTTCTCTATCTATTCTCGTTGGTTTTGCACAATCGTTCTCTTATGCCTCGTTCTCTCTTCCCCTTTCTCTCCTCAGATCTTCAACTCCTCATCAAAAGGCACTCGGAAATTGCAATCCAATGCCTAAGTCTTATATGGATTACCGCTAGGAGAATTTTACTCAACACCTGCAAAAGTTGTGCAGCAACCATTCACCATTGATTTACCACGCCATGAAACGCCATCTGATTGCTCAGCGTATCTCCAGAATCTTTAAAGTCTTAAAAAGAAAGGCAGCAAAGAAAACAAAGATTTCCTCCAATCCAGGCCGTTATCGTGATTCTAGTAACACAGAATTATGCAATTTATCGCATGGAGTGTGAAAGGAGAGATGTGGTGAAATGAAAGCGCAAAGAAAGATTAACTAGGCTATGGATTTAATCATACAATGTCAAAGAGAAGAAAATGGCCCACCGCTAGAATATCGCGCCACACAGAACAGAAATGGAGAATTCATTCGGTATGTTTGGTATAGTGACTAGGAAATGGATTAGACGGAGTGGGAGGAACAGGAGGTTCCCTCCATAGATCCATATAAGTTCGTTTACGAGGAGCCGAATTAGGAGCCGATTTAAGAGCCAATTGCGATGCTAGTGCTACTTTGAGAAACTTTTGCGCAGCCGCCACCTGCTCAGGATCTTCGTTGCTGCCTTTCAAGTTATCGAGCATTAGACGGATCTTATGGGCTGGAGCATTGCAAGGACAAGAAGGCACCAACTTGGTACAAACAAAGTTGCAGGATGGGCAAGGTTGTGCGTTGGGTTGTTCGTTGGGTTGAACTGGGTTTGGAATCATTGGTGGAAGTACCATAGAGGAACTTGGCCTAGATGACGTGGACCTAGAAGGGCGACCTCGTTTGCGCTTCAGGGGTACCTCTATGGCTGGAGTGGATCGGATGACCTGACTTGATCTATTTGATATAATGGAGTCTGAACCAAGTTGAATTGGATCCTTTGAATGTTCCCCTGCCTCTCCCCACGCATATCGTTCCTCGGCAGGTCGTTGTACATACAGTTGCGTGTTTGGCCCATCGATTGGCAAAGACAATATATGCGCTGATCGAGCTTGATGCTCGCGAGCTTGATGCTCGTCCTTCACTCGCTCAAAGGCTTCACGACTTTCTTGGTGCAGTTGTTGCATCACAACTCGTAGCTGTCTGTCGAGATCTTGTATGGATTGTTCGTGGTCTTCTATTGGGAAATATTTCTCGGCTGATTGCCTTTCGGCTCTTCTCGCATCTACTCGTAGCTTCTTGTAAGCTTTATCGATCAGCTCTCGTTGTCGATCACGGGGTCTATGTACTCGGAAGTGTCCGTCGAAAGCGTTTGCGAATTGTGATGCTTGATTGAATCGCTCCGATATTTGTCTATTGTAGGCTTGTATCTCCGTAAGATTGTTGCCATCACGAGCGATTGGAAGACGCTGGTCAAATGGTTGATTTGCTTGAACTGGCTGGCTAGCTGGCCGGGTTAAAGGGTGGGCCGCCAGCCATTCAAGATACTCTTTGAGATCCTTTTCAAAGTTTTGTCCTGAGTGTGCGTGCATCTCTCCCATAGGGTTGTCAATTGCTTGGTTTTTGACCTTCTTTCTCCCGAAAGTTGGGCTTCGCTTCTTCTTCTGCTGAACGTCTTTCTTGCCGTAATTGGTTTGGTCGAGCTGCTCTTGGTATTCTTTGTTTCCGTTTTCTTGCTCTCCTTTGATTGAAACTTGGTGTCCCTGGGGGTGTGGCGGTGGAGTATAATCATGTCGTACGACCTGTCTATTTTCTGGATTGAACCACCAGTGTGTTTGCTGAACTCTCGTTCGTACAGATCTCTGCAAACGCCTTAAATCCTCTTCAACATAGGGCAGGGGCAGTCTCTGTTTCAGTCCTTGTAGCTCTTGCAGCTCTTGCATATATCGATCACAGACTCCGAGGATTCTCTCGCCATTCTCAATCCACCATTTGAAATGCGTGGGATTCGGAAACACGCGATGGTTATCAGTGATGGCCAAATTTTGATTTTCTGCTAGCCATATTCGGTAATCTCTGTGCAATGAGTTGACCCCAGATGCTAATCTTGATGCTCGAATGTTTAAGTCCTGGGGATTTGAAGCTTGAGCGCTTGGGCCTCCACTATTATTGTTGTTGACTGCTTGTCATTAGCTATTTGTTATCGAAGATGAAATATGAGCAAAAGTAAAAGATTACAAAGGATGGTTCAGGGAGTCCTGTTCCTTGACAGAATCTGAAGGCAACATTGCAGAATCACGAGTACCGTTTGATGTAGCGTTCTGCCTGGGGCTAGAATTGGTGACCTTTTGAAAGGCCTATCTGAAGTATTGGCTTGGCCACTTGGTTTCCCTAGAAACACCTTTGCCGAAGCTTGCTTCTTAACGGTCTTTGAGTTCTGCTGATGCGCCAGCTTTGAAATTGTATTTATAGGGACGGATTCAATGACGATTTAACTTCATTATCGGGCTTTGCATCTTCACCGCGAATTGATTTCACGGGAAGATCTTGCTTCCCAGATTTCTTTTTTGGTTTAATCACAGAGCTGTCTGGCCTTTTCATCACAGAGCTATCTGGTTGTCTTTTAGAGCCTTGCTGCTGCTTACCAGGTTTCTTAGGGAGTGGGAATGTGAGAGTGAGCGATCCGTGGCGTGATTTATTGCGGCCTTTGATACTCATTTTGCGATTTGATTTATTGGAAGATTGACGCGAGAAAACATATTTTGATTTCGTACCTTTCACCTCTGGCAGGCCGGTTTCCAATTCTCGGGGATCGACATGCTCATAGGCGTCGGATTCCTCAGCTTCGGATTCCTTTGCACCATAGCCAGCAAATTCGTCGTCGTCGTTGCTACGAGCTTTTCGTCGGCGACCATTCCTTTGGGGCGAGTCCTCAGGGTCATCCAGTTCCATTAGCTCAGGTTGTGATTTTTCGTAGTCAACGGTCTGAACAATTAGTAAAAGCCTATTACAAGCGTATTAGATTGAACTGGGATTGAACTGACCTGTCGAGCACGCTTCCCGCGACCGAATGTTTGATTGTTACTAGCAGCTTCTAGAGCAGCGTCTGCCTCGCGTTGTTTCAAGATTTTCTCCCATAGCGACGCATTTGGGGCAGCTGGGGCAGCTGGGGCATCTGGTTCAGTATCAGGGTTTCCAGGATTGTCTGGCGAATCTCCATCATCTTTCACCCATGCACGGGCATCTGAAAATTGAGATTCTGCGGGTTGCCCGTCATTGGTATCAGTACTCTCGATCATAGATCGATCGAGGTACTTGTCAACAAATGCCGAGTCGATATGAACATCATTCTTGTTAACATCATCAAAAACATCCGCTGCACCATGTGAAAGAATTTTCTCGAGATCGATTCCTGCGTCATCTTTCACGTCCATACTTTCGATCAGAGCTTGATCAAGAGCCAATTTCTGACGCCCAATTTCAACAATCTGCTCTTCTGCACTACCTTTCGTCACCAGTTGGAAAACAAGTACCTTTTTCTGTTGGCCAATGCGATGAGCTCGCGAAAGAGCTTGAATGTCCTGATGAGGGTTGAAATCTGGATCCATGATGATGACGGTATCTGCAGTTGCTAAGTTGATGCCGACACCACCAGCTCTGGTAGACAGAAGAAATGCAAACAGGGATGAGTCGGGGGCATTGAATGCATCGATCCGCTTTTGCTTTTCAAGCGTGCTAACGTTGCCATCTAAACGTTGGTAGGAAAGTCCAAGACCATTCAAAAAGTCCTCGACAAGGTCGAGCTGCTTTAGAAATTGGCTAAACATGAGAACTCTATGTCCTCGAGCTTTTAACTTCGGGAGCATAAGTTCCAACAATTGGAACTTGGAGGAAGCATCGATCAGATTTCGATGAAGAGCTTCAGGACTTAATGAGGTCTCCTCAATAGCCGAACTATACAAGAAAGGATGACAAAGACATTTGCGAAGCTGCATCAGAATGTTGTTCAGATTTCCTCGTTCTGTGGGTTTGAGAGCCTTCTTCGACCCACCAATAATATTCATGATCAGTTGTGGGTTCTTTGCCAAGATTGACTTGTATAGTCTTTTCTGAACGACAGTCATGGAGATTTTTATGGTTTGCTTGATCATAGGTGGCAAGAATTTCAGCGCTTGTAGCTTGGTGCGTCTCAAGAAGAAAGGTCGGATGAGATCATGAAGTTTCGGCAAGTTTTCTTTGGTCAGTTCAGCATATTCTTCGTCCAATTTCGCGGCATCCATAGAGTTATCTAAGAACTGGAGAAGGTTGAAGAGCTCTCGCTTGTTGTTCTGTAAGGGTGTACCGGTAAGAAGAACCTGGAATGGTACTCTTAAAGCCTTTAATGCGCCATAGAGGAGATTGCCATCATTTTTAAGTCGTTGGCCCTCGTCAACAATCATGCCAGCCCATTTGACTTTTCTGAAGAAGATCCTGCTGGATTCATCAACTGGTGCTTCGTAGGAGGTTACCACTACATCCGCACGAAGATCAGAGCAGCCATCGGGATACATCTCATACTTCATGGCCATATCTCGAGCAGATTTCGCACCGTAGTATGCAACTACACGAAGGCTAGGTGCCCATTTCTTTATTTCGCGTCGCCAATTTGGGCAAGTGCTGTTGGGAGTAACAACAAGAAAAGGTGTGCACTGATGAATTGTTAGTAGGGCCACTCGAGCGTTTGGTTTGCACTTACTTTAGGTCCTTCCTTTACAAGTGACACAATAAAAGAGATGACCTGAATCGTCTTGCCTAGTCCCATCTCGTCGGCCAAAATAACGTTCTTTTGCCTATGGAAGTTATACCGCAACCAATTCAAACCTTCCATTTGATGTGGCATCATCTCGCCGCCGAGCAACGAAGCAGGCTGTTTCTTTAGTACAACCTTCGTCTTAAAGTCCAAAGAACGAAATTTATCGATGCGCTCTTTCACAGCACTCGCAGGCGATTGCTTAAAATACTTGCCCATGACATATTCATTGTAAGCTGAGACGAAATCACTCCAGCGATCAGCATCATTGGGTGATGGAGGTTCCTCCCAGACAGATTCATCATAGGTCAGTCCCCTGAACTTGACCAGAACCTGGATGACATCATTGATGTGAGCTTTGTCGTGTTTTTCAGACATTGGTTCAAAGTGTTCGTCATACTCGACATCGAAAATAATCTCCATTCGCAGGTATTCCTCGGGAATTGCTTCTTCATTGGTCCATTTTGGAAACATATTGGCACCCTCATCTCGACGAATGAATCCTTTGCGCATAGAACCAGCTGCAACGCCCCAAACCCATGCACCGGGCATCCAAGAACATTGCAAATATGACTTATTTTCCCATTTGACAAGGTATTCCTTTTCATCCTCACGATAAGAGTCAAATTCAGCACCCTCCGTATAAGAATTGGGGTCGGATAATCTCCAGGCAACTAACGTTTGCAATTTTGTGGTAGTCTGAGAGCAATCTTTACACTGCCAATTTCTAGTATATTCTTTGAATCTTTGAGCGTGAAGATCTTGATGGTCCTGTGGCCCGGCCGATTTCTTGGATAGCGGAGGTAGATGTTCAAAATGAAACCCACGCTGGCAGCCTCGGCAACGGAACAAAATATTGGCTGGGTTGTCGATAAGATCTTCGCGAACATTAGTGACTGGGTCATCACCGTCGTTATCTTCCCTCAGCTTCTCTTCCTGCTTCGCGGTCTTCTTTACAGAGAACGCAGCACAGGATGATCCGGGTTCATTGCAGCTACTACAAGCACCAAGTTGAGGGGCAAGGGGGTCTTTCTTAGCAGCTAGGCCAATACAGCGCCGACACTGCATCACGAAATGTTGGTGGCCAACCTTGGTAACCATGTGTTCCCGACCTGCTCGATATCCCAGGCAAATTTTGTGTATAGAAGAAGAACATCCTTGACAATAAATAAGGTCACTGGTGCCTTTATTGGAGTTCCTGCCTGTTCCACCGCAAACATCGCAGTTTTGATCATGAATTGAACCGAAGGGAGACTTCGCAGATACCGGTGGGTAGATTTCACGTATGCTAATAACTTTTGGAGCGGCCTTTCCGACTACTTCATCAGCATAGATTTCTTCATCGATATCTCTTTCTTCCATGTTTCTGCTGGCTTTGTTCCCGCGTCCCGATACGCGAGATGGACGAGGCGCCTCAGAACTATCATCAGACTGGTCACCTTGAGTTTGTGGCCGTCCGCGTTTGTTAGGCTTTGAGGCAACTGCACGAGTGTTGCTAGCACGTGGTCTCTTTGGTTTGGCATAGGCAATATCGCTACCTTCCGACTCGACTTGCACATCTCCAGCAAGCTCGTCTTCATCCTCTTCCATGTAATTAGAGAGTGTATTTGCTTTTCTAGTGGCAGCAGATCTTGTTGAACGCCGTGATCTTCGGAGTCCATGGCCATTTGAAGACACAAGTTCTGATTGAGAATCATCCTCAGAATCTTCATCGATGATCATTCGGGAAGACTGCTGCCGGCGTGCCTTCTCAATTTCAAAAGTCGAAGTGTTGTTCTTCACAAGGCGTCGCTTCTTCTTTTCCTTAGGTGGGGAACTGTCTTCATCAGAGCTTAACTGGATGCTGCTGATATCGACAAAGTTGCTATTGGTCGACTGATGGCGAGTACGTTTACCAGCCCTGGAAGACATTCTCCGATCAGAAACTGATGGCTTGTCAACCGTAATCGACTCTGAAGATTCTCCACGGTTAAAAAAATCCAGAGCGTTGTTGCCGTTTGGAAGGTGCAATAACTTATTGAATGTGACCTATTGTTTGCTTGAGTTAAAATTTGCTCTTAAAAGTGACAGCTCCTTATATGAAGAAGTATGAGATGAGATGGCCTTAGTCGAGCAGACTGAATGAAACAGTTTGTCGATCTTCGCGCGCAGCTCGCTGCCACCTAGAAAGGGTGGAACTGATGACCCCACCAAAACCAGGATGACTGGAGGATTGAGATTGTCTCAAGTGAGGGATCAGGAGGAATGGAGAAGTCTCTGAATGGGCTAAGATTGACTGTTGAAAACGTGTTTGCTTTTGATAAATTGAAGCTCAAATAAGATACTTCAGATACGGCAGCAGACGGAGCAACAAGGACTACCTTGATTCTTTTTCCGATTCTTTTTCCGAGAGGCTGAACGCCACAACCAGAGTGAATCTTGCAATTCTGCGCTGACTCCGTGACAGTCGAACTGAATTCAACGGTGTCAAAGGCTGTAAGAAAGTAGAACGAAAGCTGAGAAGCAGAGTTGAAGCAAAAGTCGGACCGCTTAACCCTTTGGCAGGCGGTCAAGTGCTTTCGATAGATGGCTAGTTAACCTGAGTGCAAGAGCTGCACATGCCAAACCAAATACTCTGATAGATGCTGGAAGTATAATAGGATGCGACTCGCAGTATCTGTCGAAAGCTGGGCAATTAGGTATTCGAAAACGAAAAGTCTCACTCACTTTCTCTTGTCTCTCATCTTCATACTCCACTCGGTATAATACTTCGCCATCAGACCCACTTAACTCCTCCAGTACAGAATTTACCGTGTCATCCTCCTGGTATGGAACATATTCGTCGGGGTTTTTTGGTCCCGGGACCATGACTACAATTGTATTTTCTGCGTCTTCTTCATCTACTTCCTCACTCGCATCCTCTTGTGCACCATTTGCTTGAATGGACTCGGTTGTATTTTCGATCAACTCTCCGACTTGATGTGACAACTCTGACTTCGGTTCTTGGTCGAGCTCTGGACTTGTGGTATTGACATTTTCGATATTCGGTGACTCGCCAGCATCAATTTCTGACTCATCAGAATCAGCAATACGACCGAGTCTAGCCATATTGCTGGTGGGATAGGAAGGTTCGTTTGCTTAGTTAAAATCGGAAGTCGCACTCGTGGGTTTTGAATTTACAAGTAACTAGACGAGATAAATTAGTATGCAAGATCTTACAAGATCTAACGAGTGAGTGCCATACTTATTATTCGAAGAAGTGAACAAATATTGGTGATCAAAGATTGCTTGCGACCATATTTCAAAAGAATCTTTGTGAATTTTGGTTTCTCTACTCCAAATGTTTACACGGTAAGATGAAGCAATGATGTGCGCTGATGGTGCAGAAAGTAAGAGAATGACGGCTACCTAATTCACAAAAAGAAATGTGCGGAGAAAAGAAATTAAATGCTGGATTAACAATCTAAAAAACGCTCACACAGGTTGGCCAATCTCTCTCAAATTCATGATGAAGTCAAACAGTGAATCTGATAAACGCGTCGATGAATACCAGGATTAATTCCCCGAGGCCCGCGTTCGGCGATACTATAATCCGGACCCCCAAAATTTCTGAGCTCAATTTTCTTCTATTATGAATATTGATGTGGAAAACTCAAAATGGCATTAGTACTATCAATGCAATGAGTACAATCCTTCTTAGAGGAGCGAAAGCTTCCAAAAGAGTAAGTATCATTCTTCAACCCTTATATTCATCTTCTTGTTCTGTAAGATATGCTTCAATCAATTCTGGGATAAGGCGTGGACTTCGGAAGTCTCAAGGAGTTGGGTTTAGAGGAAAAGACAAAGGTCGTCCCAGTCGAGAAGATGGTGGGGGTGGGAGCCGAGGATTTCAGATTCCTGGATCAGATCCATATCCAAAGGCACGGCATGATAGGGGCTCGGCCGATGATTTCGGGGGCATGAATAAGTCTATGCATGGACGATTCAAAGGGGATGGTCGTGATGGTCACTCGAAGCCGAAGCGCAAGACTCCCGTTCCCTTTAACGACCGCAGGGATAAACAACCCTACAAAAAGGGAAAATTTGAAAAGCCACAGCGGCCGAGGGCCAGGGATTCTCATGATGGGGAGTCTTTTGACAGGCATAGGGAGCCCCGGGATAGGAACTCTGGTTACGAGAAGAAATCTTATGGTTTTCGTGGAGCTCAGGATGAAACACCCATGGACGAAAGGAAATCCTTCAGGAAACCATACGAGTCTACAGAACGCCGCTTCTCGGATGACAAGAACTCTTTCAAGAAGTCCTATGAACCCCGTGACGAACGCCCTGAGCGTGAGCAGAAATCTTACTCAAACCCTAACGTGGCGAGTAAATTTCCCGTTGTTGGGTATGAAGGCCCGAAGAGAGGGGGGAAGAAGGGTTATGCATATGACTCAAAATATCCCACCCGCGATGAGCGACTGGCAGTCAAAGCCGCCAGACGTGGGCCATCATCAGAGTCTTCTCGTCCGCTTTCTCTCTCAGAGCCTACCCCAGAATTTCCCTCTTCGGATGTTTCACCACCACCGCCCAAAACTGGTTCCGCCTTTGAGAAAAAGATGCCAATTGCCATACCATACACCACACCAGCTTCCGAATTTCTTTACGGCACATCAGTCGTCGAAGCCGCCTTAAATGCACGACCAAGAAAGGGAAGAAAAATCTACAAGCTCTATATTCACAAGGGCGAAGACCGCCAAAACGTAGAAAGAGATGGTGTCATAGCAAGATTGGCACAGAATAAGGGAGTTGAGGTTTCTATAGTAAAAGGATACGATTGGTTACGGACCCTAGATAAAATGAGTCAGGGTCGTCCGCACAACGGATACATTCTCGAAGCCTCCCCCCTACCCCGCCTCCCCGTCATAAGTCTCGGCCCAGTAATCGACCAAGACGATAGCTCCGCCATCAAACTCACCCTCGACCACCAATCCCGCGAAGAAATCGAAATCAACGGCAACGACACCATAATCAAAGTCCCCAAAGACTCCACCGGTCGCAAACCCCTCATTCTCCTCCTAGACAGTCTAGAGGACCCCCAAAACCTCGGCGCCATCCTCCGCACCGCCGCATTCATGGGCGTGACGGCCGTAGCAATCACGCGGCAAAGCGCCCCCTTCACCCCCGTCGTCTTCAAAGCCTCGGCCGGCGCCTCCGAAACCATCGAGCTCTTCTCCATCAGCAAACCCGGCGGATTCATCAAAGATTCCCAAGCCGCCGGCTGGAAAATCTACGCCGCCGTCGCACCGCCCGTGCAGAGAAAAGCAGATTCCAGGTACATGTGGCCCGCCTCCACGAAAGAATTCGTCTGGACCCATGACCTCCAAGATCCATTGAGAGAAGATCCGTGTATATTAATGATTGGAAGCGAAGGCGAGGGTCTGCGCAAGAATTTGAAAGATCATGCTGATGTGCATATCTCGATCAAGGGCCAAGCTGCGAGGGGTAAACTCGATAGTTTGAATGTCAGTGTAGCAACTGGCTTGTTATGTGATGCGTTTATGAGACAGACGACTAGGAAGACTGTGGAAGAAGCAGTCAAGGAAGTTGAAGAGGAAACGGAAAAACTCGATGAGAATAAGATTTTCTGAAATGTATGATTAGTTGAGTTGTATGATATAATCGCAACTGTATAAGAAATTAGAGCTAGAGCGAGTAATATGAATGCCTAGATGCCCATGAACTAAGAATTTTCACCTAGAACGTCTCTTGTAATAGCGATTGCATCAATAACCTTGGAACCTTCACATCATCACTTTAAACATCGCATATCACATATCACATATCACACCATCACATGACAGATCAAAACAGATCCGCTCAGAAACGGGTATCATGAATTTAGTTTATCTTTTCTCTACAAGTAGCGCAGCCGTACATTCATAAACATATGCAAAGAGCATAAGAAGCATTCCAAGCTGCTCCAGACCTTCAAATCAAATTCCTTACGCCGTCAAATGCAGGGTGGGCCATATGCAGATTGAACCGCGCTAAAGTTGAATGTGTTGGAGGAGACGTTGTATTCTATTTTGAGAAGGCGTGGAGTTTGGCTCGAGTATTATTTGGATTTAGACAATGGGTAGGGCGGAGAGGTGGAGTATCAACAACATTGTTAGAGTTAGGAGTTGATTATGTAAATTTCGTGTGAATGATATCAGGATTCTCGTGCCAGTCATCAATGCTCACCCACATCTGCAAGGTATGTTAGCAACTTGTCCCAAAGAAATACTCCAAATTCTAAGCATACCTTTCTGAATGTACTCAGTCCAGCCAGAATACTGCCACCGATCCAGGTTGAGTATTTCCTCTCTGGTGGCGCAAAGATCTTAATTCTCATATCTTTCACTGCCAATCTTTGCACTTCGTGTAGTAATCTATCTCCGAACCCCTTGGTTAAAGTGCTTCCACCAGACAGAACAATATTGCCGAATAGGGACTTTCTGAGGTCCAAATCCGTGCGGTTGATTGCGTCCACCACAATTTGATGAATACCTGGGTATTCTAAACCAATAATTTCCGGATCGAATAGAATTTCGGGTGCTCTAAATCGTTCTGCTCCAATCTGTAACATCGTCAGTTCTGATACTGTGAACCTATGCCGTATTCCTTACTTTGATCTTATTGCCATCTGGTAGTGCATATTCGACAACTTTTCCGTCCCCTAACTTTGCACCAGACCATTCCTTTTCTTCTCGTTTTGGATCTGCTGCCACATAGCTTACTTTCTCCTTAATCATCCTCACAACCTCCTTTTCTGCGCTGGTGTGGAAGACATATCCAGCTTTCCGTAATAATGTTTGCATATATTCTGTAACATCTCGTCCAGCAACATCTATCCTTCGTATTGAGCTTGGCATGGCGAAACCTTCGTATACTGGGACTGCATGTGAAACTCCATCACCGGCATCGAGCACTATTCCAGTGGTTCGTCCTGATGCGTATAACGAAAGAACGGCTTGAATGGATGTGTATAGTGCGGGGACATTAAAGGTTTCGAATAGGATTTGTGCGGCTGTATCTCGATTGCTTCGGGGATTCAGAGGTGGTTCTGTTAATAACACAGGATGCTGCACAAATAAGATCAGCCGTCCGCAGCAATACCAACCTGCCAGATATGAAGCAATAGCAAACAGCTTAGCATGAAATCTTAGTACCACAACTCACCTCTTCACTCAGAGTTTTGAGGCCTTCTCCATATACATATTCCCATATTCTTTCCATATCATCCCAATCTGTAACTATGCCATGTTCCAGTGGGTATTTAATCTTTAGCAGTCCTCTTAATTCTTGCGCACGCTGTCCAATAAATACATCTCCTTCCAAAGCACCTGCTAAGACTCGCAGATGTTTCGGCCTGCCAACGAATGACGGGAAATAACATTTTGGCAAGTCCTCACCAGCAAATCCAGCACGAATCGTACCGGAACCGTTATCTAAAACTATAGGTGCGTTGTGCAGTGTGTCCGCCATATTGATTGAGGGAAAGGGTGGGATATGGAGAGACCCTTCAGACGACCAGGAATGGCGGGTATGCGGTGTTAGATGTGTAAGGAAAGTGTTGATTATCGATTTTTGGAATGGCGGAGAGCAAGACGAGGTGGTAATGGTGTGGTTGTGGTTCTGAAATTGATAAATTTGCTAACCAATGCTCCTGTATGTCGCGTTTGGACGCGAGCGCCAAGACATTTTCGCAGGGGTAGCGGTGATTTCACTCCTAAGTAGGTACTTCACTCCAACTTTCACTTCATTGATGCAATAATCTTTTTATTATCACAACTTCAACCCTTTCTATATGTATCGGGTAATCATTTCATTTAACGTTTTTTATTTCCTTGTTTAGTCAAGTGAGGTCAATGGGAAGGCGAAGATTGAATATGGTGCGTATATCTACGAAATTATACTCTAATAATGATACAATTCGGCTCACGCCTCCCTAATCTCCAAAGAGCTCATAAGTCAAAGAATACCTTAGCCAGTTTTGTAATCAGCGGAAAACTTGCAAAGTTGTTTTTATGCCTCCTTTATACTCCGCTTGAGCAACAACTGATGGGAAGATGAAAAGTAGGTGATACCGAATGGTTTGAGGTATCCAACGGACATCTTCACACGGTCGTAGCTTCTCTCGATCACTGAGATATCTTTGTAGTCTACTCTTTGAAGTAGTGCCATTAAAATAAGCATTTATCTCCCGGAGAATCGAATTCTCGTTTGCGGAGGAATTTTGCTTGAGTCCTCCAACCATAGAGCGGCGTTCGGCCTTCTATCCTTGTGTACGAACATTCCCCCAGAAAAAGGATCATGTCAATCGCTGGAATCAACCCACCCAGCTTTTTGCTAAGTCTTTCAATGTCAGGGATAAATTCAGACAATTTTCTCCCCATCAAATCAATTGGGGGATCAGTTCCATCCTTGGCAAACATTTCGAGCCTGCGTTCAATGGTAGCATGAGCATTGCTAATCTTTGTGCGTAGGTCATCGTAGTCATGTTGTACGTGGGCTGTTTCTACTTCTGGCATCCAAGATAGAAATAGCTTGTATGATTGCGGAAACCATCCGGAATACCCCGTGGTCTCAAGATCATCCAAGAGCATTTCCATGGCCTCTACTGGTTTGAAAGTTGGGTCCTCCTCTCTGATGGGCTTTAGAAATTTTGAGGAGCAGAAAATCAGCAGCTTCGTCAAATTCTCCCATCGTCATGGAAGGATCGTTTTCCCGTCGGGCGTCTACATATGAGTGTCGAGCTACGAAGAGAAGCAAATCGAAAGCCAATTTCTTGCCTCCGTTCATATAAAGCAATCGCTGAATATGCGGGAGCCTTTTGAGGAAGCGTATACTGATGGAACGCGCAAGACGAAAATTAGTGGCGGCCTTTGTACCCAAATCGTCCTCAGCACAATTGTAGTCGTTACGAACATTCTGTAATGTCTTTGTGTAAAGCTTTGCTACAAAGGACGGCCCTTCGACCCAACTTCTCAGCAGGTCGCTAAAGTGCAAAAAATGTAAAATCAACCCAGTTTCTGTTTTTTGAAAGTATGATCTCTGCTCATCTACGCGCGCGAGGTAACATTTGGAATCAAAATTTGGATCCTCGTCTTTCATCCGTAGGCATAGATTGTAGGCAAGTATATCGAGGGGATTACACTCATCCAGTCTAACATCAATTTTTGTGAATTTTTTTTGAACATACTTTGACTTAGGCAAGACATGAGCATGAAAGCGAGTGGTAGACCTTGAGACATGTGCGAGAGTTGCTCAATATCCTTAATGAACTTTTGTGTTATTGTAAAGTTTTTTACAATCCTGTTGTTGAGAAATGTTTTCTGCTCTGCAAAAATGCCAGCATATATTAACTTTTCGTAGAAGTCTCTTGACGCAAAATCCAAATTAATGAGTTTTTGTATTTTGATAGGAGCACCTAACTGCCTGTCAGCGGTGATCCAAGCATACCTAGGTACGCATGAGATTTTTTTGTACATACAGTGAAGCATGCGTTCACTAATAATGAATTCGTAGAGTTCGGAGATATGCGACTTCAATTCTTGAATTTGTTCACCATCTTGTCCATCAGCTTCATCAGCTTCATCAACTTCATCAACTTTACTGCCTTCATTTTCGGAGTTTGTTGGTCCCATGACTTGCTCAGTGGACTCGGTATCTCCGGCATCCTCAACCGTTTGAGGATTTTCAAGCTTGATTATCTTGCTTTGAGATACCTCCGAGATGTTACCATCGACCTCGACATGCTTCCTTTTACCAAGCGATCTGGGTGGCATTTTGTTCCGATATTTTTGTTTTTGGATTTGGTTTGTTCTCAAAAAAAAGTTTGAATGAAGAGCTCGGAGCCCAATCGTCCCTTGCGCATACAAGCTATATACACGTGACCTGTCACGTCGTAGAGATGGATCAGGGGTGTGCCTCTCTAAGTACTAAGTACCTAGTAAGTACGAAGTTAAGTTAGAGGTTTCCTGCGATCCATCCCAAAAAAAATGCCTCTCGAGTCTCTACGAAGTTAGATGTTTCCTGCGATCCACCTCGAATTTTTTTTCTTTAGTTATTGTGGTACCGTAGGGATAGAACCCCGATTTAGGAAACACGTTATTGAACATTGGGTTTACCAAATCAATTCAAGTGAAAAGGCCGAAAACCGTGGGTAAGGTAGTGTCTTTAAATTTGACTTTTCATTGTACCAACTGGCTTACTCTCCTATATCCATGCTTCGAGAAGTTTGATCGATTGGTGATGATTGAATCATCAAGGAGGTCCTCCTAGTGGCAGGCATGCGTAGCTCTATTCGTGGACTGCACCCAGTACACCCAATACAGTATTTGGTTTACCTGGGGACTATCAGTTAGAGTCGTTTCAACAGTTCCGGTCGGGTATTTCCTTGGCAAAATATAAAGTGGCCGGACAGCTACGAGTGCCCAATACTGGTACTTCAATACACGCCATACCTTCTTCAA
Source organism: Myriosclerotinia scirpicola (assembly GCA_002162505.1). Lineage (NCBI taxonomy): Eukaryota > Fungi > Ascomycota > Leotiomycetes > Helotiales > Sclerotiniaceae > Myriosclerotinia > Myriosclerotinia scirpicola. Next base: position 1,258,120 of record NGKG01000010.1, on the reverse strand, counting down.
CTTCATCCACCCCCTAATGCTCAAATTCCTCTCCATCATCCCTATTCCCGACTTGGATGGTAGCTGTTCAACAGGAACCTCGCAGCCATGAAGCCATGCAATTCAGCCACTTATCTTACAGACATTCAACGTATTGAATCACGTCTGACTCCAATCTCTTGAATCCGATTTCATCAAACATGAAGTAGACCTCAGCTAGAAGCCTTTTCATATCAGTAACCTCACGTCCATGGCTTTCACTGCCATAATCGTGACTCTTTGCCTCATGGTTGGGCCTTCGAATTCGGTCGACATGATATTGTATCTACATGTTCACTTGAGGTTACATGATGATGAGCTATTTGGTTTCTGGCAAACAATGAGCAAACAATGAATGCAAGCGCATATTTTCTCAAACGTAGAGCACTAGAAAAAGCTCTGTGATACATGAAAAATATCTAATATGTAGTGACTTGCGTATCAAAAGTCCCATAAGATGTCTCGTCGCGCCCTTGGCGTCATTTATTTCACGAAATTCAAACACTCGGCTCTACTACCCTTTCACACAAAAACATCACCTTCTCTATATGAAATGTTTTTTAACAGACTTCTAATATTCCAATAAAGGCGAGGTAGTCAGCAGAAACCGAGACTATAGCTCATTCCAACCGTGACCTCGTCACAATTCTGTCACTCCGCCCTTTGATCCTCAGTATCTTCTCACGTCCCACTCTCTAGCAGTTTGAATAGCATAGAGAATAGCGTAATGAAAAGAGCTGTCCGATCTAATTTCATTCCCGATTTTCAATCCCGCGAGTTACTTCAGCGCGTTTAGATTTGAAGTAATTTTGGACATCGGAAGTGCTCACATATGAAAACGCGGAGCTAACAAGTTGCTAACAAACTAAAACTTTTTAACATTGAAATTTATGAAAAGCCCAGTTTTAATATAGAAAAAGAGAATAGTATGAGATCAGATATCCAGAGAAAATAGTATACAAAGAATATAATCTCACTCACGCGCCTATCACCCCAGACATGCATCTATCGGTATGCCCCTCGCTTCCCCCCTGCGAAAGAAAACTAAAACATTTCCCATAACCAACGGCTGAGATCCTCCAATTCAGAAACCAGATTTCTCGCTCTTGCTACTAATACTTGAACGAGAAAACAACAACCTCTGATCCAACTACGACCAAGGTCTAGACCACCAAATCCAAGTTCCCACCACCCCTGCCGTAAGCGGACCAGTGATAGCCCAATAGAACCAAAACCAGTCGCTCAAAACTTCCCCCCAATGCTTCGCATGCCAATCAAACATCGACCCGCTAAACAACACCGCAACATACGCACCCGGCAAAAACGCCATCAATAAAAACGCAATACTTTTAATAGCATTAACATCCCCCTTCCGGGCTTCCATCGTCGAAGTAGTTATCTTAGATTCCCGTTGCATGAGCAGGTTCTGAACACTACCTATAAGAATCTTGACAATTCGGCGCTGTCCAGTGACACGAGACGATAATTCGACGTTCCAACCGAGGAGAAACTCGCATTTTTCTCGGAGGGCAATGTTGGCTTGTTCCATCCACATCAATCGTCTATTTGTTGGGAAAACAGTCGTGAAATAAGGGCCTCGGAGGAGTGTTTGTAAGAGATGAATATTAGATCGTACCTTTACTTCATAAAGAGCTAGACGCGTGGACTCGCCGTTTAGCGAGCGAGAAATAAAGGGGAAGTCGGGGAGAGGTGATTTATCGGGTGTGGTGTAGGAAGGGGAGGAGGAAGAGTGGTAATCGTGATCATGGATTCCGATGGCGGATTCGAGGTTTCGAAGTCGTAGGGTGGTGCGGTCGAGTTGAGTCCTGTGGGTATCGAGCATGAGTTCGCCGAGGACTAGGGGGAGGAAGAGAGGATGCGTTAGATAGGTGGATTGGGAGAGGATGTAGTGAATGAAGGACTCGTGGGTTGGATCTCGAGAGTTTTCGAGGAGAAGGGCGGTGGTTACTTTGGTGGTTTGATTGTAGGAGATACCGAGGGTAATGGATTCGAGGCGCCAGCGATGGAAGTGAATTGCTAAGGCTAGTAATGAGGCAAATGTCTGTAAGTATTGAGCGGCGACTTGAAAGCGAAGGTAATGAAATTGATCAGTACTTACCCATGCCTAGATGATTTCCATGGGTGTCAAATAAAGTATTGTGAGAGAATCTTGGAGGCTCAATCTGATCCGGTGCTAGCATTTGAGCAAAAGCTGTGGGTAGTTGAAGTCGGCCCATGATTATTTGGAGAGTAGCATCACTGAAAGTCATCCCAACAGCTTTTTTGTCGGAGTCTAGAGTTCTGTTTGTAAATCTATCGATATCTTGATTAGTTTAATTGTCGAAACGATAGAGCCACGCTGGGTGTCCAGTAGTCCGGACTGGCAGACTGGATCCAATGATTCAGTATTTTGAATGATTTGAATCTCCCAAAGACTTTGAAGTTTCCAAACGATTCGAGTTTTCTAGATCAACTCAAATTCAAAATCTCGCATTGTTGGACTGCAGTCCGGACGGTTGGACACACTGGAGCCACGAGTCACGGAACCATCAGGCGACATACAGTAGTCTTAGAGCACCTGCTGTTGATGTCTCTTTATTTGTATTGACAAAATCATCTATCGTAATGTTAGAATATTGTTAGAACATATGAATAGATACCGGTGGAAGGTCACCTTTTTGTTCGAGCCAACTAGGAATTCGGTCCTCGGGTATCTTACCGCGAATAACCTCCGTAGGTCCATTCTAAAAGAATCTAGTCAATAAACCTTCAAAGCATAAAAGCATAAAAGTTCTACGCACATTTTTTGGCCATACTTCCACAAAGGTAGTCCTCCTCAATCCTCTCGCAGATGAACTTAGAGCCGACGAGGTCGGCGTTCTTTCTCCATGTTCTGCTATTGCGGGAAATGCACTAAGGTGTCTGTGCTGTTTCCGCGGCGGCATGGCTCAAACTTTTTCTTTCATATTGAAGAAATTATGAAGAAAAGAGTTCATCTCAGAAATTAATCGCGGATACCAAGTTACGCGGCTGATCGTCTCATCGTGAAGGAGTGGCCCCCAGAAAAACTTAGCCGCATGTAACGCGTACGCGGCTTGATTTAGCAGGCAACCCCCCTGAATTCTGAGATCTATAAGCCATTGTATTATGTTATGACATGCAAGAGTCCGCCTCATGGAATTTTTATGCAGGATGTGATTCGCGGGGTGAGACGACAGGTGTTTCAACAATAGAATCAATTGCGCAGCCTTGCCTTGGGTGCTGACTGTGCCGTTAGGATGCAGAAAGTATATAGACGTGAGGCTGACAAGTTTATTTACGATAGAAGTGAGTGATATAACTTAAATGTGTCTCAAAGTATCAAGGTTACTATGTGGGTGGTCAGGACGGCTTGAATTTGCCTGTGAGAAATTAAATAATGTTTTTCCCGGCCTTTGAACCTGGATACTATATCTAGATACTAACAGGAAATTTCTTCCACACCTTTCAGGAAGAACAGAATACTCGAGTACATTTCTCGGTACGTAGGACTTCCAGTTATCCCCGAGCGTAGTCCTTTGAGGTCAACATTAATTCATGAGTCAATCTTCTCGTCAGCAATATGAAAGATGCGGAAATATTTAGAGAAATCCATTACTAAGAATTTGACCTTTAAACAGCTTCATGATTTGTATTTGATTCCATGAGTAGTGCCTTGTATGAAGAATGTAGTTGATTGGAAATATATTCAAGGAAAGTTTTTACCAATAGACCCAAGGCGTTCTTGACTTTGACCAAATACTTGAAACTTAGAATATGCTCATACCCTTGAATCGTGAAATTTACTTTCAGCTGTGAGTTTTACTAAATGCCACCAAGCGATTCGTGATGTGCTCTGCCAAGTTTCGAGTTTTAGGCGCAGTAACCTCGACCAAAGTTTCGTAGTGGTAGTTCTCCAGCGGCACAGATCATTTATCCATCATCTATCCGGCCTTTATATACAGAGTATGTATCAAGAAAATAATCAAATCTAAGTTTGTGCTCCTACATTTGATGAGGAAGCAAATGTGTTGCGAATACAGAATGTAGGTGGCTATCCTACTGGGGTACTAAGAATTTGGAAGAATAATCATGATATTGGGTGGCTATATCTTGAGCTCATTATTCTCTCAAACTCACAGAGAAACAAGACATGTACAAAGGAAGAGACAATAATTTCAGCAGATTTATTTCACGAGAAACTGCATGACAGGGCTGCAGATGGCGCAAACTTTTCTTTCAACAGTATGAGTGGTGAGACACTCACCAACCTGCAGACTTTATCCCTTACTTCCTTTGAACGACATGATACTTATTGCATGCATTGTTTTCTGATCTTCTGACCACTTTATCATTGACTTCCATACCATTGCGCATCACACGATCATCCTTCTACTGGACCATTTCTCCGCAATAGTTTCACTATGTCGGACACAGGCCCCACAGAGATCTCTTACTTTTGGAAAGATGCCCTCCAAAAAACTATTTATGATGGCATAAATCCTCCAAACTACCCAGCGTTTAAAAGTGGTCATTTTAACGATACCATCCGCGAAGACACTGATCCAGCCACTTCTCTAGACATGCTATTTGAGTCAGAGGAGTTGAGTAGAGAAGAAAAGGATATCGTTCAAAATTGTATCGAGGTCGCCAAACCGTTGTTCGATAATATCGTCTACAAAAATTTGAACCCGCTCGAAGCCGAGTATGTAGCTCTTTGGGAAGCGGTCGAAAAGCTCAACAACATGTTCGCCAACAATGCCTGTGTTGAAGGCAAATGTTTTGCTTGTATCCAGCGACAGCTGCAAATTGAGTACATGTTCGACGAAGACAGAGTGTTGAAGAAGATGATGGTGGATTTTTTGCCCGGTGGGCAGCTGAAGCCCAGGTTATGGGATCCGAAATTTCATGATTACTTTATGGCCGCAAGGGAAAACCAAATGTTGCCAAAGACTCAGGGGTTCACTGCGAGTGACGAGGAAGAAATGACTTCTGCCTTTGTTATTGGTAAGTCTAAATTTATATGTATGAAAATTGTCCGAAATAGTTGGCTGATCGGTGTTACAGATTATGATACTCCTGAGGATGGAGAGGAAACCGAAGACGAAAATTCAATTGATGTGGAGTCATTTAAGGGTGGTCAAGCTGAAGTGCAAGAGAAGGTAGAAGATAAGAACGACAATAATATGGATGAAGTGACTGCGAATGTGGCGGGCAACCTTGACTCTCTTGCCTTGGCTGCGAAGGGTGAGGAATAACTGGCGATATTCAGACCCGGGCAAGATGTGGCAGCTTGATCCTTTTGTGGGGTAGAGATATGGAAGAAATTGAGACAAGGTAATTGTAGAAAGAGGAAGGCTTTTGTAATCGTCCCGATTATAGAACACGAAAGCGAAGCAGAGATCTTTGACTGCCAGTGACGTCTTGCGTATTTACTACCCAGCGGCACCGAGTAGATCTTATTATCTTATAACATAATGAATGATGAGATCTTCCATACGGCTTCGCTTGAAGCATTGCAAACTTCTCTATCATCTCAATCTATAAATATCCATGGATGAGCCCATCATCAATTGGAACGCTTTGAAATCTCCTCGTCTTCCATGAAACTATCGTGAGGAAGGTACTATCTGCTTCCAGCCATCATTTGAAACTACAGATGTTTGTTCCAGCCAGAATTCTTAATGTTCGAGGCATTTTTGTCATTAGTGCGCGATGACAATGAAAGATTTGTATCATCCACTAAACTAGTAGTCTTATATTACCTAATGCAGGAATTTTCTTAGCTGATGACTAAACTCACCCCGAACACAAAGACGACTAATCATCATCAAATTTCTATAATTCGATGATCAATTATATCAACTTTACCTCTCCCAGTGCGATCTTGAAGGGCAAAAATACACACCACCGTTCAAATGTCTTCGATTAACCCCACCATATACGTTTGAACACTTTTAAGAAGAACTCTGCCCCTCCCCTCCTTCATGTCAATAGAGAGGCCAGAGAAGCGGCATAGAAAGTGTATATCGAATTGGTCAAGAGTTCACAATTATCGGCGCGGTTCTTCAAAAGCATGTATGATGTCTTTCTTCATGCTGATTGTGACCCTGAGATACATGGATCATTGCCGAGCAACATGACTCAAGACACATATGCCACCCATATATGCCACATATTGGAGGATTACAGCTATTGATGGACATTGATGGGACTATGGAACATCTTCGGATGATCTTCCCGGATCATGAAGTGAACGACTTCTCAGCCCAACGGTTCCTATAGAGGAATATGCAACAAGAGTCACTAATTTGGAACCTCCATTACATCCGCAACATGATCCAGAGTCCTCTAGCTTGTGGGAGGTTACTAAAGACGCTTTTGGCCCTACTTTTGTCAAAAACTCCCCTTTTATTTACCACTATAGACCCATTTTTTGACACAGGATGAGGTTCGAATGACAATTAATAGAAGGTCGATGACGGAGAATGCAGTGAAAAAAGTCGTAAATAACAAAGATTATTCCACTACCTAGATAGAAAACAAAGGACAAGAATAGTGGCCGCCATATTTCACTCGTGGATCTATAGGCTCGAGGTTGTAGGGTGATCTTGAGGATATATAGAAGTAAACCTGTCGCACCGCTTGTTTGCATTATATTTTCCCCTGGGCTAGGATAGATCACTGGATCAGACTATCGTAACTAAACCCGAGCATCTAACATCAAATCTCCCTTCACATTCCCAAAAGTTTTCTGGAACTCACGAGTCCTAGAGCCTCTGTATCTTAAAACCATATTCGAATCCTTTTTTTAGCGAAGACTACAATACAATACCAATGCAACCCAGTTTCAGTTTCCTTTCCTTGAACTTCGTGCATCTTCGTCCACACATATGTGAGACTTGACTTACTTGAACTCCGCGCATCTTCCAGTGCTATCCTCCATCATATCTTTCCTATATAAGTTCTGTACCTCGCAACCCCGATTTTTAAAAAACAGTAACTAACTGAACAGAGCCCTTGAATTCATCGTCATCATATCTTCCAATTCCCTACAACAATCATCCAGTCACCCACAAAGAACTCTGGTAGGGAAATCCACCGGTTCTCTTACCATACCAGACAAAATCCCCCGTCACAGACCTCACCTCCATCTTACACCTTGCATCTTGCATCTTACCCCTTGACCTTACACTTCACCCCCCACCTCCATCCCATCACCCCC
>NGKG01000010.1:1225807-1250835 GCA_002162505.1 Myriosclerotinia scirpicola | reverse complement strand
CCCTCCACCACCCCCAACACCCCCAAAACCCAATATCCCTACTGCCACTACCTCTACCCCTATCCCTACAACAACTACCACACCCCTTCCTACACCCCCAACCCTCCCTTCACCCGCCGCTACATCCCCCCTTCCTACCTGAGACCCACCAAAACCTTCCCACGCTTCAACGAGCTACCTCCCGAGTTACGCGATATGATTTGGGATTTTGCGTTTCCGCATACGAATGCCGAGAGGGGGAATTTCACGAATGGGGGTGCGAATGGGAGATAGGGATGGTGGGTATGATAGAATAATGGATGAATAAATGAAAGGATGAATGAATGCATGGATGAACGAACAAATGAATAATCAGGAGGTAAGGGGACCGGAGAGCATAGGATTCTGATATACGGATGAAAGCTATTGACCTATGCTCCAATCTCGCCTAAATTTGCAACCAGGAGTTATTATGGCATGTATAAAAATTCTGATAAGAACCAGGAACCAAAAAAAATAGTCAATCGATAATTATGAAATAGACATGGAGATCCCAAAATATACCTTGAAAAATAATGAATACTTCGTATTAATAGTCATGAGGTGTACTCATAATCGCCCTGCGAGTCCGACAACCTGATCCAATAGTGCGTTTTGTAAGTCTAATAAACTCATGTATTCAACATGCTCCTTATTCGTAACATCATCCTGAGTGCCCTCATAAAACGCCACGCTATGCTATGATATGCCATTGATTGGAATCCATAAATTTTGATATATGAATCAGCGACCCAAACAAGAGTCCTACGCCCCTGTCCCGCCTTCAGGTGCTTTAACCTTATCTCCGCGTTTCCAAAACTTTTGTAATCCCTTTCTGATTGAATTTGGAGTCTGTGGACTTTTCTCTGCCACAGGGCTAGTCACTTTTGTCTCGGGTGCTGGCGGTTGATTTAACCCTAATATATTCAACATGCTTAACCTTCTTTGCTTCTTCTTCGCCGCCACGCTAGGTTCAGGAACAGATGAACTGGGAGGCCATTCACCGTCCCGTTTCCATCCCTGTACACAGCTCTGTATTACATCGGATAAATTGATGGGACAACTAGGTGTCAGTGATTGCAGGATAACTTTGTCGTATATGGTACTATAGGCCTGGGGTGTAATGCTTGCTCTCATTGCATTGTCCGGTGGTAGTAAAGGTTTAGCGATCGGCACTTCAGTGTCCCATCCCTCTGAATCCGAAAAATCGTCCACGGCTTTATGGGGATTGTCATTTGAGTCAACTAGTATATTTTCGAATCCGCGGGGTTGACGCCCAGTAGGAGGAGGGACGTGTCGAGCACAAGTCCATGCATCACGTCGTTCTATATAACAGTGCACCCCAGTATTCCATTCCATTTCTGCAGCAAGTTTCTTTTTGTGTCTGCGTCTTCGAGCAGCTCGTCTTTGTTTAACCAATTGACCTACACCATCGGGACTGTCGAATCGAAATGGGCTCTCCTTATCTGGAGCATTGATGTTGACGGGACCTTTGGGCGAAGTGGGGTTTTCGCTCTCGCTATCGCTGGGGTCACTTTCCCACTCATCTCTTTCTCGCCATTCCTCCTTATCTGCAGGACTATTCGCATTGGCATCTTGGGGCTCATCCAAGGAATGGTCCTTGACCAATGCTTCCAGTATATTGATAGGGGCGTTTTCTTCTGCGGGCCAGACCCAATTCCAATCCTCCTTCACGCGCTTCTCCAGGTATTGCCTAACAGCTTCTTTTTGTGTCGCCCTGTCGTTGCTTGTAAGTTCAGCCTCATAAACTGTCAGAGCGTTTGGATGTGCCTTGACTCGAGCCATTTTCCGACGGGCTGTTTTGATTTTGACGACATTCATATCTTCATTCGTGATATTCGCGGGATTCGTAGTAGTCGTGTTGTCACTCGAGACTTGTGAATTAGTAAGAATAGAGGTTGTTGATGGCTGACAAGATTGTTGAGTGCTAGGAGAAATTGTAGTTGTAGTGGTCGTAGTTTGAGAAGGTTGGGTTTCAGTCGAAGGGTTTATACCTTCGAGCGGTCGTACGACAGATATTGGTGGCGCGACTATTTTGGGAAGCAAGCATGATTAGAAAATACCTCCAAATAAGTATTCACATGATTTGAAATAGTAAGCATATAACGGGTTGTCCTACCTGTACTGGCGTCCTCCGTATTCACCGTCCCTCCTCCGCCTGTTGTAATCGTATCAATTATCGATTTTGACGCATTATCAACATCTGGGCTTTCGTGCAAGGCAGGGCTTGATCGAGAAGGATTGTCTGGAGCGATGGGCTCTTGTTGATCTAATGGAGATACATTATCCAAAATTTGAGATGTAGACGATTCCAAATTCATTTTAGTTGTAGTGCTTTCTAGGGTTTCTAGTGCTTCCTTAGTATCCGTAGTCGCATTTAGATCAGAAGTATCATGGCGAGGGTGGTATTGTGCTTTGTCTGATGAGTTTATTGGATGCTCTGCCACGCCGGCAGATGGATTTTGAGACATATCTCATTATTTAGGAACAAAGTTAGAAGTATAACAAAAACATTTCACAGGTATATATTATTGACTACCGGTATTGCGGTCAAAGATACAGTTTTTGGAGTGGTGAACAGAATATTCAACAACCTGGGAGGTGGAGGAACTTGCTTTTCATGACTAATAACCTTCAGCACTAAGAAGAATCAAAATCCCGGTGTTGAATGCTTGGCATGTCCGGGGAAGATGATGTGAGGCTAGAAAATGCTCGGTAGATTTTATTCTCAAAGTTACCTAGTTAGGAAATACAAAAATCAAATATTTATTATAATTACAAATACAAACAGATATCAATTAAAATTCTAATAATTATTTGTATTTTAAAGAAGCAATATAAATTAATCTTTATATAATACTAAATCTTTTTTATTTTCCTTGTTAACTATTTATTATTATACAATATTAAAAAGATTTATAAATCCTTACAAACAGCTTAAAAGCCTAGCGTCTCGCTTAAAGGCCGTTAGCTTGCACGGCTCTTTTGAATCACATACCTAATCCTTATACTTAACAGCTATCAAACAATATTTTACAGACAATATTGATACTCACTTGCTATCGGTAGAAATCCAATCCCACGTAAGTATTCAACGTTCTTACGAATGGCAGCTTCTACTCTTGCTGAAGAAGCACCAACTTTCAGCTCCTGTGGTATTTCATTCATAGGCACACCCATTTTACCGTGTCCCTTCTCGAGGTTATGGATAAGTGGCCATAAAGGATGACTCTCATGCTTGGAGTCAATGTCGGCGTGGATAGCATCTAGCCACTTTTCTTGACTCAGTGGTTCAATATTGTAACCAAAGTCCCTTCCCAGAATAGACCAGAATTCACGAACGGGGAGACCCTCAATGATTCCAACATGGGGACCGAAAGAATCGTCGTGATTTGTGTCACAGCAACTCAACACAATTTTGGCAACGTTTTCGACATCTGAGATGAAAAGCCAAGAATCGGCGTCTGCCTCATTGAAACTCCCGATCTCTATACAACTCGCCGCAAGTCTCCAAATAAAGTCATCGGTATTAGCAATGCCCTGTTGGGCTGTGCCAATGATAAAGCTAGGCTTCACAACAGATACCCGGCTCTGGTTTTGGATACTCGTCTTTGAGTACTCTTGCACGAGGAGCTGGGAGAGAAACTTTGTTTTTGCGTATTCTGTGGGAAGGACGTGAGAATCTTCCATGTGAAGATACTTTTCAGCTAGTGAAGGGCCGTTGTAACCTCCTGATACGTATACAAATTTCAAGACGGATGGTGTTTCATTGATAATGTTTAGGAGTATCCAAGTTGAGTCGATATTTGCCGCTTTTAGAGATGAAAAGTCACTGTTCCAGTGAACTTTCGCGCCACAGTGGATAATTCCATGTACTCGTCGAAAAGAATCTACTTGTCCCGTCAGACAGTCCCAATGATTCGAGTTCAAACCGAGGCGACGTTGTCCTAGATCTCCAGGCCACACTTCTATTTTTCCAAGATACGAATCTGACCACCATCCTGCCTGCACTGCCATCTTCTTGATTCGCTGCAAGCCATCTTTTGCATTTTTCGCACGCACATGCACCATGATTTTCTCAATATGCTTTCGAGTGCATAGCTGGAACAATATTTCTGACCCCAGGTACCCAGTCGCCCCTGTTAGCAAAATGTTCTGTACAGATGGACCTCTTCCCCACTGCTTTCCACCCATCTGCTGTTTGTACATCTGAAATTCCGTTTTGAGATCAACAGAATTTTCGACGCTATGACTAACCCCCACAGCTCTGAGCTCCTCGATGTATTGCGTAACGCTTCTAATCGTTGCTTTCGGATGTAACAGTACGCCGAGATGAAGCTTGACGGTAAATTCTTGTTTGATGAACATTATCAAACTAATGATTTGAATCGAATCAAGACCAATTGCTGTTAATGTTATGTCTTGGCTGACAAGCTTTGATTCAGCTTGCGAATCATTGCGGTAGACGATGGAGGCGAGTTTGCTGGATATTTTGAAACTGATTGTATTGTCTTGGGATAGAGAAGTGTCGTTTTGGCCTTTGGTATGACCGTTTGTAGTCCCATTGGTAAGGCCATTAGTAAAGATCGGGTTTGCGGAATCACGACTCAATTGCGTAAGCCAGTGCTCTACCGATTTGCGATCAATCTTTCCCGAAACGGAAAGCGGGATTCTTTCTACGGCAAACCAATGAGTTGGCACCATGTAATTTGGCAGCTTGTTCTTTAAGAACTGGTCAAGGTTGGCAATACTGAAGCCTACAGCAGTCAATTGGTGATTGCTAACCAAGGAGAGGATATTTGTAGCCGATGCCGGCTCCAAACTCGTATCATGGACCTGTATTATTGCCACAAGTGATTTTGCGAAAGCTCCGGTCTTGGGGCTTGTAGCCATAGATAGAGCAACCCCGGGATAGGTTGAGAGATGGCATTCTACATCGCCAAGTTCGACGCGTTGTCCACGAATCTTCACCTGGAAATCTTTTCTCCCAACGAAATCTAGAGATCCGTCCGAATTATACCTTACAAGATCCCCCGTCTTGTAGAAGCGTCGGGTTCTCGTTCCTAGAATCTCTGGTGGCCATTTTGGGTCTTTGATAAATGCCGCTCTGGTTTTGTCCATATCACCGATATAACCACGTGCTAGGGTCGGTCCTTCGACAAGCAACTCTCCCACCGCACCTATCGGAACGATGCGGTTGTGATCTCTTGGATCTACCAGCCACCACAGCGCCTGTCCGAATGGTCGTCCAATATTTGAACCCCTAGAATTAGCTTCTAGTTTGATGAATGCTGTGGGAGAGGCCTCTGCACATCCATAACAGTTATAGAGGTTTACATCATTGGCCCATCGAATCAGATTCTCCTGCGTGACCGCTTCGCCACCAAGTGCCAAAGTTTCAAGAGACGGCACATCTTCAGGCGAGATCAAATTCGCTAAAGATGGGGTAAACAACACCCAATTAACCTGCATTGTATTCATGATACCGATAATATTGCTTCGGCGGTCATCTTCAGATGGACTACATACACAACCCCCGTAAATGAGGGTGGTGAAGATATCCATCATACTAACGTCGAAGGTATATGCAGCATATTGGAACACGCGAGACCTGGAGTTCCACCCGAAGGCTTTACCATGAGCAAGGGAACTTGTGGACACGGACCTATGTTCCTGAACAATGCCTTTAGGCTCGCCCGTACTTCCGGACGTAAACAGAACAAAAGCCGCGCCATATGTTTTGACCTTAATTGGTGAACGATCTTGAAGAGATACTTTAAGGGTCGCCATGAGAGCTTCCGAGACGCTGATGATTTTTGGCGTAATGCTGCTGAACTTATGCGCGTTTTGCGGCGAGGAAATAACCATTTTTGCATTTGCTTTTCGGATGATAGCTTCGAGTCTCTCTTTGGGTTGTGTTGGATCTAATGGAACGAATGCTCCACCGACTCTCAGAATTGCAAGCATAGTCAATATTGCATACACGGACTTTTCGAAGCAAATCGGCACGAGGATCTCTGGTCCAACCTCATGATCAATGAGATGACATGCCAAGATCGACGTCGCTTTCTCCAATTCATCGTAGGTTAACTGTCCATCCCAGGAGCATATTGCCGGAGCATTTGGTGTGGATATTGCGTGTCGCAGCGCAAGATCATGTACGCATATATCTATTCTCTCGGGGAAATCATCCTCCCATCCGCGCAGTTGTTGCAAATCTCGCTTTGTGAGGAGATCGAGGTGATCTATGGGTTGGAATGGATCACTCAAGATAACTTCGACGACTTTGGCACATGTGTGGGCCACGTTGGTTGCTGCGATGGTGGACAATCTTGCTGGGAAGTGCTTTAGATAGGCATGTCCAGTGGCATTGCTACTATCGAACTTTATATCGAGCAGTATCTCAATCTACATCTCTGTCAGCCATGATATTCAGCTGCATGCTTGTTCATACTTACATGACTGTCTGGCACTGTTTCAACATGGCTACTCTTGGGAAGGCAATTGAGGTTCCCCGCACTCTCTACCTCTTGAAATTGCAAAGCAGTATTATACAAGACCGTATTTGCACTCTTGTTGGCAGAGGAGGCCTCTAGGTGAGAAATACCGTTTTCCGATCCTCTCGCCTGAATCGCTCGTAAAACCTCAACAATGCTGCCCGCCCCCTCAAGCTCGACATGACAATCTAGGATGTGACCGAGACCACAAGGCAACTCTGAATTCGTACCAGACTCGGATACCGGCGGTCTCAAGTGACCAAAGACCGGACAATTGCTCCCTGCGTAACATTGGAGCACGAGCCCCCACGCAAGCTTGAAGAATGTCAATGGAGACACTTCATGTTCTTTACAGAATCGATCCAAGTGCGTGATATTATGGATGGGCACCTCTACTGCTTGCCAGTTACTCTCTGCTGATGGATCTAGAGTTATGTCGAGGATGGGAAAGAAACAAGGTTGCGGTTGCCAACTCATCGTGTTAGATGTATGTTGTGATGGATTCCGTGGGTATAGATCCGTAAGAAGGGGAAGGAAAGCTTGAAAAGAGTATCACGATATAGTTCATTGGATACCATTGGATACCACTCATATATACTCTAAAATATAGGTATCTTTTCATGGGAGGTGCATGGCTTGTTGGGATACAGCTGATACCCCTATGATCCCGAGTCCTAAATCTTAAACTACATCATACAGATCACAAGTTCTCATTTTGAGTCATTTGAATTGGAACAGCGGCTGTATCTTCCTTCCTGCATTGGCACAAACAGGGTCTAATAGCCCGGACTGTATCCCGATGGTAACAGAGTCTTGATAATATTCAAACATTTACATCTTTTTGAGCATTGCAAGTTCCAAACACTTCAAATCTGAATCGCAGTCCCGATTTTGGAACCCATGGTGATGAAGCTTCAATGTTTTCGCTCTCAAGATAACCAAGGTTCCACATCTATTGGGAGCCGCAGTCAGCTTCTAAAGTTGCTTGGGAATGCAGCTACTTCATTCATAATCGCATGTCGATGATCTGATATTCCATCCTGGAATGATACAATGAGGGCGTGTCCCCCACCATCCACAAGCCAAGTCCAACTAGATTACCTTTTTGCGGCATGGAAGTTGCATCATGTCTCGTACCTCGGTAATTCTCATTGTAAATTGATATGCATTTTCTTCTCCTTTCGACCACATCTACATCTACATCTACAGCGACAGGGATTTGGATGACGGACGTAGTATAACCCCCCACTCCACCAGATTTAGATTGCATGATTTGCATTGGCAACGATACCCGAGATTTATATTGGACTAGTGAGAGATCCCGAGGATCTGAAATTATTGTGTTCCCTGTGGCAGCTGGTAAACGTAGCCGCTGCATGAGGGTTAGGGGTTGGAATTTCATTTGCATCTAGATCTGCGTCTTACCCGCGTCTGCGTCATTTTAGCTCCGATTTTGTAATTTGCCCTTAGGAATATACATTGATGGGGGAGCTTGGAATGGCGGCCTCGTAGATGTTTTCTTGGCTGGCATTGCATCTTTCCGCAATATTCTGAACCTGGGTACGCGATAATTTTCATGTGTATCGAGCACCTTCCATTTTCCATCGCCGGGTACCACTGGCATCCCCTAGTGCCATTCCTCAGTACCTGGGATTAAGATGTAAGATGCCCTCAAGGGTTCTGCAACATGTTCTGGCGGTGTGCGTGAGGCCTAAGACAAACTCGTTCAAGCGAGGTACATCGGGAAGATGTAGTTGATAGTGACGTAGGGATCGGACCTTACCGAGGGGGCTTCTATAGCTCCGCTTATTTACCACTGGTTTTGATACTAGCGAATTTTCAGAGAATGATTTACGTTAGGGCTTGCAGATCTTATTGAATTATATACGAAGATAGCATATGAATACTTCAGGTACTAGCAAGTTATAGGGGCTAGTAGTATAAATTGCAATAATTTAATATAACTCCTAAAATTATTGTACGGAAAATATAAATATCCTATTACTTTGACTTCAATAGTATTGTAAAGTCCATTACTAGAATATGATTATCAGAAATCTTATCAATTTCTTGGGTATTCTTATTATTCCTAGTGTAATTCAAATTATGAAATTACGTTGTTCAGGCATATAGCTTATTTTGTGGCTTGCCAATCTGTACCACAGTCCGGGAACCCCGAACTCGGAGAAATCTTCTACGGGAAATTTAGGTTCAGTATGTATACGCAACTATTGATAAAATGATTGTCAACATCCACTTTGTATGTAGCATATGTTTTTTCCGTGTCACGGGCGTGAAGCTAGTTGACAAGCCAAGCTGGGTGAAATGGTCCAAATGCTAATGCAACAAGATTGGGTGATGCATGCGAATCATTACTAGAGGATTGCGTCTTTACAAGTCACGACGTTGTGCAACGCGAGACACATTTGGTGGCCTGAGTAACGCATACTATACTCGGGCTTCGATGTCGCACTAACCTTTGTATCACACACCAACCCGAGCTTTGGCGCAGGAGCACTCGCACCGCAGATCTTACATTAGAACCAATACAATACTGAGAATAGAAATTTCTGCAAATGCATCCGGTTGCGGTCTGCATCTGTCGCTCTAAGGGGCCATTATTGTTCAATACCCCTCTCAGGCCACAATCCAATTTAAAATTAGTAAAGAAAATGCAAGCTTCGCTATTGCTACCGAGAGGTGTGCTGATTTTTGAATTGAGGGGGCTGAACAGCGAATTGAGTAACTAATACATGAACTGCAACGCTAATAACTATGGAATACAAACACAATAAAGGTATTTAGGAAAGACATACCACAATACACCAAAGCACCTGGACATATTTTTCGCGGTTCTAGAAATATCCTAAAGAATGTCCGAATTACAAAAAACTCCGAATGAGACTCCTCCAAATGAGACTCGTGCATCTACAACACTAGCAATTTTGGGGTGTGGTACGGATCTCTTCCGAAAAAGCCACCGGCATCAAAGTAGAATTTAAGAATTAACTTCTTTTAGGAAGTCTCGGCACTGCTCTCTTATGTGGAATATTAACAAGCATCGAAGAGAGCAAGAAAGGAAACTCAGCTCTCCTAGGGCTCAATCAACCCCATGTCCCCAGCAAATTCATGGCTTGTGTCCGCAGCGCCACTTCTGCTGCTCGTGTGGAAAGTATCCTTGCTACTTACGACACAGATGTAGCCGTATATCACGGCGACCAACGTGCCCCTCTTCACGAAGCCGATGTTATAGTTCTGGCTTGTCAGCCCGGGGATCTGCGGAGTTGTCTAGCCACCACCATTGTCCGATCGCAGCTACAAGACAAAGTCCTCGTTAGCTTGCTTGCGGGTGTCACAATCCCGGATATCGAATCGGTATTACAGTCTGTAGGGGGCAAGAGTTACTATCCCGCCGTTATTGCTCGAGCAATGCCAAACACGGCCTCTTTTGTCCGCGAATCAATCACTGTCATCGAAACCCCAGAGGAAACATCGTCCAGTCACTTACTTGCAATCGATTGGCTATTCGAATCAATCGGCAAGGTCAAACATATCTCCGCTTCCAATTTCGATACATGTACAGCGTTGGGTGCATCGACTCCTGCATTCTTTGCGATTATTCTCGATGCATTGATTGATGGAGCTGTCACGCTTGGCTTGGGAAGAAAGGATGCTACGCTCATGGCAGCACAATCCATGAAAGGATGTGCAGCGTTGGTGCTGGCGGGAGAACATCCAGCTT
This sequence comes from Myriosclerotinia scirpicola, assembly GCA_002162505.1. Classification (NCBI taxonomy): domain Eukaryota; kingdom Fungi; phylum Ascomycota; class Leotiomycetes; order Helotiales; family Sclerotiniaceae; genus Myriosclerotinia; species Myriosclerotinia scirpicola. The sequence goes on along the minus strand of NGKG01000010.1, from coordinate 1,240,557 downwards.
CTGTGAAGGAAAACATTACTACACCAGGCGGATCAACTATCAGGGGTGTGCTAGCACTTGAAGAGGGGAATGTGAGAGCTGTTGTAGCAGGCGCTTTGATAAAGTGCAAAGAAGCTGCTGAAGGATTGGGAACTCAGGCGAGGAAATAGGATTTACTAACTTCAGCACTAATACTGTCGGTCATTAATTTGTTTATTATTCAAATTTGGAAGTAACTTTTTCTTGAAAATGTTGAAAGGAGTGTGTGTTTTTGTTATAAGTAAATTAATAAGATGTGCGCGTGATCTGGTATTGGTGAAAGGCAGAATCAGGCGGTGAAACGAAATAATAGAAGTCCCAGGTCCAATGCAGCCTCAACCCCCTTTCATTTTTCTACGACTGTAGGGACATTTATTGAATGTACCATCTGGTCGAATTCTCCCCAGTCCTTTTTTGACCACCAAGCATACTTCAAGCATCATTAACCAGAACATATCGGTATCTTGCATTTCCAGCTTCCATCTCCTTCAAGACCTTGTTCACATCACTCATCCTTCGCGTTTGGACCAGAGGCTGGATCTTTTCCTTTACTACAAATTCCAATAGCTCCTCGGTCTCCTTGACTGAGCCTATATCATTGAAGTTGATTGAAATTTTCCGATCGATCAACCCATATATATCAAACGCCGGCATGGGATCGTCTGGCATGCCAACTTGACAGAATTGTCCTCCCGTCCTGAGCAGCCCCAGATATTTGTTCAGCGGCATGTCAGCAGATGAAACAGCACAGATAATCACATCAAGTGACTTTGCATACTTTTCTGCCCAATCTGTCTCGTCTTCGGTAGCGATGTAGCTGTCTGCACCCAGCATCATGGCGTCCCCACGCTTGTTTTCCCGCCGTGACATTGCAATGACATGCTGATATTTCAAAGCTTTAGCAAACATGACTGCAAAATGCCCCAAACCTCCGATGCCAATTATTCCGACTCGCTTTCCTTCCCCTTTATGTTCATTCAATGGAACAAAAGTGGTGATGCCTGCACACAATAACGGAGCTGCCGCTGCGCTACTTAGTGCCTCGGGGATACGAATGGCGGTAGCACCTTGGACTCTACAGTAATTTGCATAACCACCGTAGGTTTTGCTGCCATCGGGAAGGCGACCATCATAAGCAGCAACTTTCCGGGGGCAGTAATTTGGCATTCCTTGGCTGCATTCGGTGCAGTCTTTCTGACCGCATACATAAACGATGGGACCAATTCCCACCCGGTCACCAATACTGTTCTCTGTTAGATGCACGGAATTTTACATGACTATAGGGTATACCAACGCAATATTTCGCTCGACTGCGTCTCCAACTCGGATTACTTCCCCAACAATCTCATGGCCGGTGCAGCATGGATAATTCGTAGGTCCCTAGTGAGGAAAGGTGAGACCTGATCAAAGAAGGGGTAAAATTTCTTACCCATCCACTTCGCATAGTATGTAAATCACTTGCGCATAGCCCGCAGTGAGTGACTTTGACATCTATATCAGTCTCCTCCCACTTCTTGGGCTGGAACTCTGCTAGTTTCAACCCATCTTCTATGGCGTCTTTGTCAAATGCCATCCATCCTTTGAAAGTAATGTCGGAATTGATCCTTCGTTCTTCCATACTTGTTGAGTTTGCGGATTTGCTTTGAGGGGATTTTTGCGCTCAGTGGTCGAGATTCGTTGAAAGGGGACTTTTGAGATAATTGGGAAGAAATAATGCTACTATATCAATATACTTCAAATTTATTCCAAAATGTCGGCGTTCCCAGATTGGTCACTTGTGCCGAGCGGTTCATGCAACTGACTCGTTTGGTTGTACAAGGACACATGGTGACATTAATTGCCCCACAAGTAACGCCTCGGTTCCCTCTTCTGTATTTGCTGTGTTCAGTCTGTTTTCTTGCTTTTGTTGCATTCAATGAGGTGCCAATACTGCAAGTCCCAACAAGACTCGCCCACATTCACCCAAGCAAAGCCTCCCCACCTTCATCATCAAGTCATCAGCTTTGTCGCCGATCACAGATCATGAGGTTGTACCAGATATCGCTTAGGATTTTCAATGGCGACCCGTGTTTCATTGTAATATACTTTGCCAGATCATCAACTCGAACTAGCGGGGTGGTAAGATGACGGCTGAAAGGTTGCCAATGAAGAGAGGGCTGGATGAACGGAGCCAAGTTGTGAGTCTGAGGCGAAGGTGATTGGTCTCAGAATGGGAGGATAACGTAAGTTTGGAGTAAACGTGTCTACTTCTTCTACCCGTGGAAAAAAAGATGGCCACTTTCAACCTTGGCCATTTGCTTCTTTAGCTGTCTATATTGAATCATTCCATCAAGAACTATTCTTTGCAACTGGAACTGGAACTGAAAAGTCTGGAAGATGACAGCCGATATCGAGAGCGCAAGTTTCAGGTCTCAAAAGATTCCATGGCTTCTTCAATATCGATCCTCTGACTGGTTCATTCTTACCACCGTGTGCTGTGCTATATTCACCGTAAGCCTGCGAAATAAACCATCCCTCTATATCTAGCTAACGTGGCTTAGGATGCTTTCCTTTATGGGGTTGTAAGTATTCCATTGATATCTACAATGCTGCAAAAATACTGCCTATATTTAAACCGAATTACACTGACGATATATAGGTGGTTCCCGTTCTTCCATTCAGTCTACAAGAACGATCAGGTGTGCCGGAAGATGAAGGTATGTGGGAAAATTCAAGCCCTGACAATTCGCTGATCAAACGATAGTGCAATGGTGGACATCTTTCATATTCGCAGTCTTTGGCGCTGCCATTATAATTGGGTCTCCAATCTGTGGATGGCTCGCAGACCATACTGCCGATAGATCCATTACTTACTTCGTTGGTTTGTTCATCCTCGCGGCTGCGACTTTATTGTTTGGATTTGCGAAGAGTGCATGGCTTCTTGTCGTTAGCAGAATCTTCCAAGGGTTCTCGGCCGCGATTGTATACACCGTTGGGCTCGCACTTTTGGTTGATACTGTTGGAAGTGAAAATATTGGACAATGGATGGGCACAGCTTTGTCATGTTCCAGTATCGGCCTCATCATCTCTCCTCTTCTTGGAGGTATGGTCTATGACAAGGCTGGCTATATGGCAGTATTCGGTATGGCTGCTGGACTCATTGTTATTGATATTCTACTGCGCATGTTTATGATTGAGAAACGGACAGCCGAAAAATATCTGGGAAAGAGTACAACGTTGACAGGCGGAGGTGGCAATGGAAGCTTTTATACCTCGCCCTCGGATCATGAGGGTCAAAGGAGCACTTCAGAGAGCAGCAACAGTCAGGGTGAGTCTTCGAACGCTGCGGACTCTACCCCTCCTGGTTATGGCATACCCAACTATGACGAATTTAGCGCTCTTCTCCCAAAGAATGTACCAAGCAGCAATGCGGAGTCCAAGCCTTGGGGTCTTCCACCGGTGATTACTCTGCTCGGTTCCCCACGAGTTGTTGCTGCGATATACGGTATCTTTGTTAACGTTTCCATCCTCGCTACATTTGACAGCGTACTCGCCTTGTACGTCAAGGAAACATTTCATTGGAGTTCTCTCGCCGCCGGACTCATCTTTCTATGCCTAGCCATCCCTGGACTCTCAGGCCCGCTCGTAGGTAGACTATCCGATATTTTGGGTCCTCGTTGGATCGCCGTTGCAGGGTGTACTCTGACAGCAGTACCATTGATACTTATGCGACTCGTCGATAATGATACCACCGAGCAGAAGGTTCTGTTATGCATCCTATTGTTTATATCCGGTATGAACATCTTCTGAATCCTGATCTCTCCTACACTAGCTTATCTTCACCTACTAAACTTTACTATTTAGGATGTACTCTTATTCTCATTGTTGCACCTGTTGCTGCCGATCTTTCTCTAGTGGTCGGAGAGATCGAGGCAGAGAATCCCGGGAAATTTGGTCCTGGAGGGGCATATGCCCAGGCTTACGCTCTTTTCAATTGCTCTATGGCTGCTGCCACTATATTCGGCCCGGTATTCGCTGGTGCGCTGGTCACACAATTTGGTTGGAAGACTATGAGCTTAGCTATGGGGATATTCTCAATCACTGGAGCCATTCCGTGTGTAAGTACAGATAAATTTCCTTCTTCTAATCCATCCCCTCGATTAGTTTGCACGAGTAAAGTTTTGTGGGAGCATTTTACTGATAATGCAACAGCTATTCTTCACAGGCGGCTGGCTATTTCGAAACGAGTCAAAAAGTGCAAGCGTGAATCTAGAATAGATTGACCATAAGCCATACCTTTTGGACGATGCTTGACACTCTTCATTTGTCAAGCTGGTTGATTTATTGGCCTTGCTGAGATTCTCTTTACAAACAGATCTATTCATAGACCACAATTTCGTTTTCTATCTGTTGTTCGCTGGATAAATGTAACTAAGCTTTCTTCTGTGTTTGAATGGTGGTCTAATTTTTTCGTGCAAGAAGCACCAAAAGTCTTGAATTTTAATTTCCTTGTTTGTTAAACCAAATATATTTGTTGCACCGAAATTCTCCGAATAATAATACATATCTCTCATTTGTGTGACTGTGGCTACAGAGTCTGACAAGGCGTATCTGTAATCTCATGAATTGTACTACCGTATAACACTCCATCCATGGATAGGTATGATGGTGTGGCTACGCTGTATCTGGCTGATTACCCCTCCCAAAAAAAATAGCTTGGTTTCTCCCTGCTGATACGAAGTATTTGGTATTCATCAATAGTGGGTTTTGCTCCATTGGTAAGATAGGTGTGGCTTGTATACGGCATATGATATACCAAGGTGATGGATGATCTAGATCTGCAATCCAAGTCCGGTTTATGCACCGAACAACAGTATTACCAAATCTTAGAATGAATTCCCTCGAATATCTACTTCCGTCTGAACACTCAATATTATCTCATCCCATCTTATCAGGGAGGCACCATATTGTCCCCAAAAAATTATGTTTGCACAAAGATCCAACTGGGGAATGAAGTTTGAGACAGTTTGTGGCCATGAAAGGAGCCCATGTGTGGTATTGTGTGACAGTAAGTACCACGCCCTTGTGTAGATGAATATCTCGAGGGCATATGGGATGATAGTAGCTCAATAAACACATTGACCTTGTATATTGAAACGATACAGTTTGATAAACTAAGACGAGAATGCTTCACCATTAATAATTCACGCAGGATTGTTGACAATTCCTTCATTCCAATCGTACATTAACCAACCAATAAACTTTTCTCACTCACAATTCCGTCGACTTTGCTTGCACACGCGTCACCCACTTATTCAATCTTCAAGTTCCATCTCGTCATCAATTGACCTTCTTGGCAATTTCCGCACCATCCCGTCCTTTCTTATAAAGCTCCTCCACCTCTTTCTGGTCTTTCTTACACACTGTCCCCAAAACATGATCCCAAAACGTCAAATAGACCTGTGAATAATTTGTCTACTCATCGAATCAATCATTAGTTCCACTGCTCCAAAATAGATTCAATCCATTATATAAGGGATATAGGAGAAATAGTCCACTCACGGTAGCACCCCAACTCTGGTGATGAATGTCGTGAAACACAGTCCCTTGTTCTCCCAACCATTGTAGCGGGTCCCAGGGGTGTTTGTATCCACAATGATCATCGACAACCTTCAACACAGTGATGGTGGAGAAGAGCGTAGCTTCACGAATGCTGAGTCCGGATAAGTAAAAGGAGATAGTGGTTCCGATGGTATCTACGATGAAGGCTTCGGTAAGGGTATTATAGAATGATCCGAATGCGTATGGAACATTGACGCGGTGATGAATGGAGTGAATGTTTCCTGGTGAGCGGTTTGAGTCAGCGGAAGGCTACTGAAGGGGACAGAGTCCGGATACTCACGGTACATCCATTTATTCTCATGGAAAGCGCGATGCCAGAAATATTGCCAGGAATCGCTGAAGCAAATCGCAATACCGAAGCGCGCTGCCGGGGCAAGAACCCTATAAATCAATTGCGCAAGTATAACCTGCCATGCAATAACTTGTCCGTCCTTTGATCCGCATTAGCCATTGGCAAATTATTATTGAGGATAACACATTCCAGAGAGCTGACATACATGAGTGGTAATATTGACATGAAGAGGAAGATGAAACGATCCTTTTGATCTCTCAAGATCAAATCCTAAGGCCGTCATCCCCAATTTCAAGCTCCATGTTAACCAAGACATTCCCGCTCCAACTCTATCAACCCAGACAGCAAGATTATACTCATCCGTCCTAACCATATCCTGGGTTCCAAGAAACATATGGCCTAAACACAAGCCCCATGCCGTCTGTATTATCTGTTGTAATATAATAGAACGCATAACTTCGCGGGCTGTGGCACGATTGCGGGTCTGGAGCTCGGCAGGTGTATGGATACGGTAGGTAGAAAAGAGATCATAATATGAGATCATAGCCCAGAAGAGAGAGAGAACCCAGTAGGCGATAATAGGAAGGAGAAGAGAGAGGTGAAAGTCGGAGATATGAGAGGACAATGGTGGGCGCGGAATGTGGGAGTATAGCGTATAGCTAGAGGCTGAGAAAGAGGTATTGTTGATTTGAGTATTCATTTTGAGTGACAGATGTATGAAAGTGAGGTTTGATAGAAAAGCTACTATTAAAGAAGTAGAGTAAATGCTTGGGCTTTAATAAGGATGCACTCTGTCTGATATCTTCTTCCACCAACCATCCGAAAGCCAGGTAGTCTTTTCTGGCCATATCAGTTGCACAACTATGAACACTTCATTTATCGACTCTGCCTTGATTTGAGTTCATGCTTAGATTAATTCGTGGTCTTACTCTCAAGAGAAACGCAGGGTGGCGCTCATCGTATGCATGTATACAACTCAGCTGACGATGGATGTGTATGTGGCTGCAGTTCTTGTTGAGAGAGTGCTGTTTACTAATGAAAACCAGGAATCATAAAAGACATAGCTCTGAAAACACGGCACAGGGATAGGGGGTAAATATGTATGACAACGCTACGCCATCACAACAAAGGGACCTCTTCCGTGAATCACGAAGTATCAAATAAGTATAGTAGGATTTGGAGTTGCAGTCAGTGAAAGTTGCAAGGAAAGAAAGGCACGCCACAACTGATGAAATTGACTCTATATGAAAGCTCAAAGCTACGCCAATACAACACAAGGATCTCTTCCGTGAATTACAAAGTATCAAATAAGTATAGTAAGATTTGAAGATGCAGTCAATCAAACTTGCAAGCTACGTAATCCGCCCATGCATGTTTTACGTGACAGATACACGATCTGCTTTATCTCCGTGTCTTGAGTGCCTGAGATATTCTGAATCAACTCCTAGTCCACTTTTGGATGTACAACAGCAACCTCGTCTGTCTCTATGCGAGCTTTGACTAATTCGTGAGTTCGAGCGTAACGCATATCCGCCCCTTGAGCATCAGTCCATTCGGTTCCGAGTAGTTTATCCCAAAATACGGTGTACGTAGAAAAGTTATGCTACATGACCTCATGTTAGAGTGATTTCGGAGAGAAAGCTTGGTGGTAAGAGACGAAATTTCACTAACCTTAAGGCCCCAACTCTGGTGATGCAAGTCGTGAAATTTTGCATTGTTGCCGTTAATGTATCCAAAAGGATCCCAAGGAAACACAAAATTGCAGTGATCGCTAATTGTCTTCAGCGTGGCCAGTGATGAGAAAATCATTCCTTGACGAACTGATATCCCTGAAATAATGTTTGCTAAGATGAAGCTTAAGACATCGAGGAAAATGGTTTCAAGCCAGTGGGCATATACAGCTCCGTATGCATATGGAACATAAAGTTGATGATGCTGAGCATGGACGATGCCTACAAGAAAAATTTATTAGATGACTCGAAATGGAAAGGTCACGTATGAAAAAAGGTATACGTACGGTAAAGAGTCTTGTTAACGTGACAGAGACGATGCAGAAAATAAATCCATGTATCCACAACTGCGAGATACACCGTGAACTGTATCGCCGGTATCACAAGGGAAACTATGATACGGGCCAAGTTCCACTCTATGGCAGTAATTGGACTGATTAAAACATCATGGCTATTTGCCAAAATTTGTGACAGCAAAGGTGCTTTGCGGAATATCAACGCCAGTCCTTGAGTATCTAGACCGAGAAGCGTCAAAGCCCAAGGAATAATCGCAAGACACTTTCTAACCCGCCGCACCCAGCGATATATCTCACATCCCCCAATTTCCACAAGCTCCGGCTCGTTGTTGTAGGTGAGTAACAAGCCTATCATTATCTGTATGACATGATAACGAATGACATTCAGAAGACAGCCCAGCCTTGACACGCGATTTCGACGTAGTTCCTCTTTCGGTGGATGGATGCGGTAGTTGCTAAATAGTTCCAACTCGTTGATGATATGAAAGACTACGCTCCCAGCAATGTAAACCAATGTCGGCAGGACTACACCAAGGGTGTGATCCGACACTCCACGTAGTAGAGATGAACGAGGATATAGCGTACAGGATGGTGCTGGGGGAAAGGACGAAGTGTCTGTGAGGTTCGACATTTGGAGTGAAAGAATAGAATAGCACGAAGTGAATATGAACTTTCCAGATCTAATGATACTGGAGCGTAGGTAGACAAGAAAGTGCTTATCGAAAAAAAAATTGAGAAAAGATGAATCCAAACTAATAGAGACATAGAGATCAGGAGGGAAAGTACAAATTTTGAGATTACCGAGCGCCAGAAAAGCAGAGCTGTTCGGCGAGTAATCTGGTTTTGAGACCAAATGTTACTAGCCCCATTAGAAAGAAACCGCATAGAACATATAATAACACGGAAAGAATACTGATATGCGAGCTGTGAAATGGTGACTATAATAGATGCCGTGAAACGTTGTAGTAGATTGTGGCTGCGGGATGTTCAAAAGAGGAGCTGGCGTCGAGACCCCATGGCACTAACTCAAACTAGAAGCGAAATGCAACCGAGGATTTTGAACTAACAATACATGGCTAAGACAGTGGCCTTCTCTAGGCCTAAACCGTTATAATAAGATGTTTGATATTAAATGCGATTCAACTCATACATTAATATCTTGAATTTGTTAAACATAAATTTAAGACACTGGGGAAGTATTTATAATGATACCTTAATCTTCAACTCTAACTAATTCGACATTCGCATTGTTAAATCACTAGTTAAATACTGAAGTATAAGCCTCTTCGACCGTAAATGCTGAGAAGAAGGATAGAATATCGATTAGGAACCAATATCAATTTCTAAGTCGGGTTACACTACATCATGCCGAATATATTTGTGCATAGCGAGGACGGTAACTCACCGAATCGCATCGATTGCTACATCTTTCCTGGGAAGGAAGTCGTCATCTCCGAAAGCCACTTTACGCAGCTTGCTGAAGAATTGGTTGCCCCGCGCTGAACTGTCCGGTTACGCAAGTCATACCGCAACAGAAAGTAGATCGAACACTTGCTTGAAAGAGTGTGATTCTTAGACAAGAAAAATTGGTCATTATTGGGATTGAGATTTAGATTTAAGAAAATTCAAGGAGTACTAGGCATATCGATATAGATGGAGTACTGACAAGCAAACAATTGCGCTATAGACAGAAAATAAAACAGAAATGACTTATACTGTGAATGCATGTATGTAGACAGGAATAAGAAGAAAATCAAACAAAGCGATCCAAAAGCGAACCTTGACCTTAATCATCGTCACAATATTGCTTATACCGCGAGTTTGGCATGCACACGAAGAATTAATTCGATTATCTATTCATAGATGCCCTTCTCAAACGTCTCCGTATCATAAAACAAAGCCGATATGGTATTTCCGTTAAAGATACGCCCCTCGAGTGCATTAACAGCCTGTCTGAATTAGCTTTGGTCAAGTCAGAAATAAGAATGCATTTACATACCCTCAACGCCGACAATTGATTAGTAAATTTGACAAAAACTTTTGCTGGAGCACTTTGCCTGTCAATGTAAACTCTTTCAACTCGTCCGTACTACAACTTGTTAGTTTTGAAGTATGAGCCATTTCCACAATTGAATATACCTTTTCACCACATTCATCACCAATTTCCTGCATCAGGCCTCCATCCCCTGAGCCCTCTACTTCCTCGTCTAGATCCATATTATCCACCATTCCACGCAGCACGACAACCTCAGACATCGCTCCAAATCTACCCGTTTCTTCCTCCTTCACACTCTTCTTACCCCCAATGATCTTTCCTCTGCCTCCCGAATCCCGGAATCCACCACCCTCTGCATCGGACTTCTTTTTACGCTTGTCAAGTTTGACTTCTAGAGGTGTAATCATACCCGAGCCATCAGCTCCAAGTCCTGAGCCTTTACTCCAACCATATTTCGACATAAGACGTTCTGCGAATCCTTTCTGACCTGGACGGAGTGACCTTGGTGCATCTTCATCTGCTTCTCCTTCGTCTTCATCTGGTTCATCTGCCAGAGCTTTATTTAATTCTGCTTCAGAGGTTGGGATTTCACTTGGAGCTGGCGGTAAGTTGTATCGAACTGGTGCTCTGGAAATAGCTCCCGTTGGTAATGTCTCGGGTGGAGGCAATGGCTGATCTTCGGGGGGTGGAGGGGGTAGATTAGATTGTGCTTCAAGAGTAGGACTATAAGAATCACTTTCTGGAGACTTGGAGCGCTTTTGTGGTGGAGAATCGATTGGTGGAGGTGCGAATGAATAGTTTGAAGGTGGAGCGAATTGATCTGAGAATTGTTAGCTTCACCAAGAAGTAGAAAGGGGTTTCGCTTACTGCCAATCTTCGGCCGATATGGCTCCTCATCATCACTATCACTAGATGTCTTTCGTGCCATTCTATGAGCATAAAGCCTATCCTTCCACTCTCGTACTTCCCGGACTTTCTCATCACTATTCTTATATTCCTCGTAATTATTCGGCCGTGAAGGATCATAAATATCTTCCCAATCTTGTGCCACAGCTTGCTCTTCCCTATTCTTCTTTCTTCGTTTCCTGCCACCTCTTTGCCTTTTTTCCCCGACGTAAAACCCATTCACATCATCGTCATCAGCGGCCCAATCAGCCAAAGTGTTCTTGGGAGCTGGTCTGGTAGCATTGGAAGCTGGAGCTGGAGCTACAGATGCATTACTTGAATCGGTGGTATTTGAATTGGCTGGAGTAGCCTTTGGGAATGCTGTTTTCGCTTTCGGCTTTTGAGTAGAGAGTTGTGGTCTTCTCGTAGGCTGAAATCTCAGGGCAGCTACTGGACATTTAGTGTGCTGTGCACAAATTTGGGATTACTTCCGCAGATTTTCCATAACATACCAGCATCAATCTGAGGCTTCTTAGCTAGAGCTTCATCTTCCGCGGAAGCTGTAGCATTTTTGAAGACGACAGGTCCTTTGGTAATGGAGCCGGGTGTATCACTCGATGATGAATCTAATAAGTTCGCATAGAGAGAAAGACCACTCCGTACAGGAGCCGCATTTGGAGGATTCGACATGTTTTGTATGTCAATCAGTTGAAGGAAGAACAGACAAATAGAGAAGCTGTCAAATATTGAATTGTTTGCGAAACAACCACAGCCTGGCGCATAAGGCTGTACGTTGGGTGGGTCATGTGATTAAGAGCTTCCTCCGATAAGAGGTCCGGGCGATAAGGTTAAGGAGATACCGTACCGGTATTCATTTGTCCATTTAAGTTTTGAAGCTATTCATCCTATCTAGAACAAACGAATTCATTTAATTCATTTGAAGCAATTCTTTACCCTACCTAGGTATTAGCCAATTGTTCATTTTCCTGAAGTTACATCTTGCTTGATCTTGGCTTCATTTTATACCCTGTACAGTACTACGATTATAATCCCTTCAACCAACCATCGTCTCTCAATACACGCAGGCCAAGATGTCTGCTACCACCCTCGCCAATTCATTCTCCACCGGAAATACTACCACAGCAATCATTATCCCAGGAAAGAAACCCCTCACGATTACCTATAAACAACTTTCCGCCGAAATATCCTCGTTCCAAAAGAAGCTCGCCAAACTTGGTGTCACACCACAAGCTGCAGTATCCATTGCTCTACCCAACACCTACGAATTCATTGTTGCATTCTTGGCGGCATCATGGCAAAGAGGAATTGCTGCACCACTCAACTCCGCATACAAGCAGGAGGAATTCGAATTCTATATCGATGATTTGAGTTCTGCGGTGGCTCTCGTGCCTAAGGGTTCGTTTGAGAAGGATGGGCCCGCTGTGAGGGCTGCGAGAAAATATAACGCTGCTATTGCAGAATGCTACTGGAATGGCAAGGAGGTTGTGTTGGACGTAAAGGATGAGGGGAAGCTAAAGGGGAAAGGAAATCAGAAAGTTGAGCAGGCTCAACCAGATGATGTTGCTTTGGTTCTACACACCAGCGGAACAACAGGAAGACCAAAAGCTGTGCCATTGTCACACAGAAATCTCACCACAACTATGAAGAACATCCAGGCTACATACAAGCTTACTCCTGCGGATCGTACCATGCTCGTTATGCCTCTATTTCACGTACATGGACTTCTAGCAGGTTTCCTAGCTCCCCTGGCTTCCGGAGGTTCCGTCATTGTCCCTCCTAAGTTCTCTGCTTCTGAGTTCTGGAGTGATTTCATTACACACAAAGCAAACTGGTATACCGCTGTTCCGACCATCCATCAGATCCTCTTAAAGAACCCACCACCCGCAACCAAACCCAACATCCGATTCATCCGATCATGTTCCTCCCCTCTTTCTCCAACCACTTTCCACGCACTAGAAGAAACGTATGACGCCCCCGTCCTCGAGGCCTATGCTATGACAGAAGCCTCCCATCAAATGACATCTAATCCTCTCCCACCCGCAAAACGTCAACCTGGTTCCGTAGGAATTGGCCAAGGTGTCGAAATACGAATTCTCGATAATGAGGGCAAAGAAGTGCCCATTGGCTCTGAAGGGGAAATCTCCATACGTGGCGAGAATGTGACAAAAGGTTATCTCAACAACGAAAAAGCCAACAAGGAATCCTTCACCCAAGACGGATTTTTCAGAACTGGTGATCAAGGGAAGATGGATAAAGATAGATATGTATTCATCACCGGCCGCATCAAGGAACTCATCAACAAAGGAGGCGAGAAAATTTCTCCCATCGAACTAGACAATGTTCTCGCGCGCCATCCCGCCGTTTCCGAAGCTGTAAGCTTTGCTATCCCCGATGAAATGTATGGTCAAGATGTCGGTGTTGCCATTGTATTGCAACCGGATCAGAAATTGACAGCATCCGAGTTGAAGGAATGGGTTGCGGATAAGGTGGCTAAGTTTAAGGTGCCGAAAAAGGTATGTTTTGTGATTCTTGTCCGGTTCTTCATGCACTATACTATACTAACTCGAACATCATAGGTATTCTTTACAGATAATATGCCAAAGACGGCTACGGGAAAGATCCAGAGGAGAATTGTGGCGGATACTATGCTCAAGCAACCGAAGGCTAAATTGTAGATGTTGTGTTTTTGAATGGGGTAAGAGGGATTATGTGTGTTTTTAATGATATGATGTTTTATTGATGTAGTCATGTATGTATATATATCTTGGGTTTGGGTTTGGGTTTGGGTTTGCTGGTTTATAGAATAGATAGATTAGACTAGATTAGAAGAATAGAATAGAATGATGGTTATGTATTAGCATTCATTCAATCATACATTTTGTAAGACTTAGTTGTGTAAATCAACCAAGTTACGTGTAGCAGTTATCTTCAATAGCTACCTAGGTACTATTAGAACAGCATAGAGATACAATGACATGATCTAAATACTCGATTTGTATAATAACTAGCTATGATATCTCTCATATATCTATCTATTTACGTTTATCATATAAAATTATATTATCCTCCCCTTGTCTTTAGTCACTATTGCCCACTTCTACTTTACTTTTTCTCTACCTCTTCCTCTCTACCTCTTCCTCTCTACCTCTTCCTCTCTACCTCTTCCTCTCTACCTCTTCCATCCCCTTTCCCTCCCCATCCTATACCTCTTCCATCTCATCTCCCTCCCCTCCCATCCCATCCCCATCCTCTCCCATCCCCATCCCATCCCATCCTATCCTATCCACTCCCAATCCATACCATCTTATCACATACCAACCTCTGCATCCTACAAAGTACAAACTCCCTATCCTCTTATCCTCTTATCCCCTCATCCCCTCATCCCCTCAACCCCTCAACCCCTAACCCTGCAACTCCCAAACAAACTCCCAAACAAACTCCCAAACCAACTCCTAAACAAACTTCGAATATTAAAAAATATCACTACCTACCTACCTACCCCCTTAATCATTTACTTACTCCCCCTCCTACCACCTACCTACAAACCCACCTACCTACCACCTACCACCTACCACCTACCTACCTACCTACCCCCTTAATCATTTACTTACTCCCCCACCTACCTACCACCTACAAACCTACCTACAAACCACCTACAAACCCACCCACCTACCTACCACCCACCTACCTACCACCCACCTACCAACAAACCCACCCACCTCCATACTCATACATTCCCTCCCTCTTTCACCTTACCTACCCCATCATCCTTTCCCCCTCCTATTCCAACTCACTCATCCCCTTACTTATTCATTCTCTTACTCACTCATCCCCTTACTTATTTATCCCCTCATTTACTCATCCCTTTACTCTCCCTCCCTCATTATCCTCTACTCCCCCTCCCCCTCCAA
>NGKG01000010.1:1185847-1225403 GCA_002162505.1 Myriosclerotinia scirpicola | reverse complement strand
AAAAGAGAAAGGAAGAAAAATGACCTCGAAAAACATAAAACCCATCCATCCCATCCATCCCATCCATCCCATCCATCCCATCCATCCCATCCATCCCATCNNNCCCATCCATCCCATCCATCCCATCCATCCCATCCATCCCATCCATCCCATCCATCCCATCACCCCTCACCCCTCACCCCATAATATAATAAAACCCTTACCTTACCTTACCTTACCTTCCCTTACCACACCACAATCCACCACACTACCTCACTCTCCCTACCTCACCCCACCATACCCCACCGTAAAGCTAGAAGGCGAAGAAAAAGAAAGAAAAGAGATGGCATGCCAGATGTAGGTATGTTGAAGTTAGAAATTCATCCATCATTTGTCAAGAACGTCATACATTCTAAATATAACTACACCAACCGAACGAACGGCAATCAAACTCAAGAACCGCATTACATCATTCAACTCAAAAATCAAGACCCGCTTCACCATTTAGGTACTTCACGATATGATACACTTTAAATCTTATAAATGCAGATCATCAAATCAAATCAAATCAAATCAAACACAAGATGATCGAGAACATACAAGGGCATGTAACAGATAAAAAGAATTAGGGTATAATGTTTAAAAAGGAAATGCATTATTATTCTCTTCTTCACTTCTCGTGGAAACAATATTCAAATGTACAATTTCGTATTCTCTCTTCTCAAAAGCGTATTGTTTCCTTCCCCTCCCCAAATACTATCATGGAATTTTCTGAATACCATCAAAGTAACAGATGCACAAGTAGAGCAATCATGTCAGCGATGGATATGCAAAGCACACGCCCCCCAATGATCCTAATGAAGGTGAACAACGCTCAAAAGCTATGAAAAGTCATGTAAAAAAGAGAGAACGTGGCATATTAGGTCTAATGTGATAATTAAAGGAAAAACGCCGACGTCCCAATGATTTACAACAACATTCTCAATATACCTCCGACAACAGAGACACCCATAAGTGCCTCGTTAACACCGTAGGAGACAGCAGCGCCTTTGCTAGAAGTTGAAGAGGAGCTGGATGAAGAGCTGGAGCTGGAGCTGGTTCCGGATTGAGCATTGGCAGTGGTCTTGCAAGTGTAGGTACCTTGAATGTTACCGCTGTCATGCTCAGACTTGAATCCGGAGCAGTCGATGGAGGTAGTGGATTGCATGTTGAAACCACCCTTAACGTCGTTAAGCTTTGGCAATTCAGGGCTAGATTAAAGCGTTAGCTAATGTAAAGATAATTAATCAATTCAAGTCAAAAACTTACGTGGTGAAGTTTCCGGAAAAGTCAATAGCACCACCGACAGTTGCCAATTCAGGGAATGAGATAGCGGTAAGAGCAGAGTTGTTGGCAATTTGGAAAGCACCACCAGTGCTGATAAGGTTAGGGATGGTGATGTTGGCGAGGTTTGGGTTAGCAACGAAAGCCAATCCACCTTGTCCGTTGGCAGTGTTACCGACAGTTGTCAAGTTTGGTGCATTGAGACTCTTGAAGTAGTTCTCGTAGAAACCGAGGGATCCGTTAACAGTGGCCAAAGATGGAATGCTAACACTTGAGACATTACGGAAGGTCATGTTGGCAGCCCAGATAAGGTTAGGGAAGCTAACATCCAAGTCCTTGCCGTTGGAATCAATGTTGAGGAGAGTGGTGACATTTCCAACTTGGGTGCTGAAGGTCTTGAGACGGTTGTTGTTGTTGATGTTCAAGGTGTCAACGGTGTTCAAGTTGATACCATCGAGAGTGCTCAAGAAGGTGTTTGTAATGACGACACTCTTTGCGCTGCTGATGGGGTTGGTGAAGGTAAGGGATGAGAGAGCTGGAAGAGCGGCCCAGTTGATACTTCCAACCTTAGTGAGGTCACTGAATTGGAGAGTGGACAAGATAGTCAAATTGCTCAAGGTGAATTCGTCACTGATACTGTTGAGAGAAGTACTAGAGAGACTTGTAATGGCTCCATTGTTCTCGACGATCAAAGATCCATCGATTTGTTCTGGTCCATCAAGCGCAATAATGCCACTTGCAGTGGTACTGATGAGAACGTCACCCTTGATGGTTGTGCAATCAGCCAAAGCGGTGGCATCAGCAGCAGAGTTGATGGTGGCGGTTGATTGAGAGCAGATGGAGCTGGTGGCAGCTAAGAAGGACAATAGTTAGCATTTATAAAAATTACATTCGACGATTCTCAATCTTCTCAATAGTCACCGCAGATTGCGTGTGCTTGATCTGTCGGTGCCAATCGATCTTCGACTTTTGAAAACATTCATGAGATGTTGATAACTTACCAGCTGCGGTACCAACGACTGCGAGAGCCGGGAGGAGAACTCTGGAGAACATTATGAATTTGAAGTAGCTTCTACAGTAACTTTGCAATTGTTAGTCCGATTATCAGAAGAAGAATGCAAAAAGTGTTGATCGAAGATGAATAAGTTGCAAAGAAGAGAGATTGTTGAACGAAGGACGAAGGACGAAATGGCTGGTGATTAGAATTCCTGAAGAAGGTGGTCCGAGAAATTTGCCAATGCGAGAAAGAAGTAGGAACCAACAAATGAATGGAAGGAAGGAAGGAAGGATGGATGGATGGATGGATGAAATTGAATCAAGACAAGAAGGAATTGATTGATTGATTGATAGATGAGTGGGTAGTGTGTTTGATGAGATCGAATGTATTTGTGGTGAATGATTGATTGATGGATGGATTGATTCTTTCCAATGAATGCTCTCAATGGAAGTTGTAAATCCAAGTAGAGAATGAGAAGTGATAGAGAAACTTTTGACAGAACAGAAATCAACTCACCCTTTGATATGTTATTGTTGAAGAAGAAGATGAAGAAGAAGAAGAAGAAGAAGCAATTGTCGTAAACAAATTATTCTCTTTCCCTTTTCGATGGTTGATTATTTGTAAATCTTTTATTTTCTTTTCTTTTCTTTTCGTTCTTTCTCGAATTGTATATGAGTGTGTAAAGAGGTAGGTAGGTAGGTAAACTTTGATATTATTATACGTGATTGTACTTTAAAAGTGCGAGCGAGAGGAGAGAAAATCTTAACGACAGTTATGAAGTAATAGAAGAAAAATATTGGAAAGAAGACGACGAGATGGAACGAACAACTTTTTCGAAGAGGAGAAATCGGTTTCAAAAAGAAGTGGAAGTGGCTTTTTGTTCAGAAAAGGTCGCAGGCGTAGGAAATGAAATCAAATTAAATCAAATCAAATCAAATAAATAAAGTGACTAGGCTGGAAGCTTGTAAAAAGGGGATGACCCTAGCTTGGAAGGCTTGTTAGTAGTGAGTTCCTACTTCCTAGTGAGGTTTGAAAAGTTTAAATCCGATTTAATTCGTTGAAATCTAAGCTTGGCAGGATTAATTCTGTTGATCTATTACTTGATTGGGTAAAAGAGCCTGCTTTAGTTTCCATTAGTTGAATTCAACTACGGGTCGGTGCACAACGGGTATGGAAGGGAGCTAGAGCACTAGTTCATTCTAGGTAATAATCCAGAGAATTCTTTTGATACTAGGCTTCATTCATTCGAAAACATTCCAGATTGAGTATTCTCGGCTAACCTTGGAAGGATTTAAAGATATTTTAAGCTCAGCATCTTGTTCATTTGTCGTGCCAACTATTAAAATATTCAAACTACCTGGTACATTTATGGAGACTCGGAAATGAAAAAGTAGATGAATCATGAATATCAGCACATCACAATCACAAACATACTCGGTGCAAAGTAGAGTTGTATCCAAACCGGTATACCGAAATTCTAGTATTTACATCATCAAAAGCTTTCTTGAGTCTTGACCTTGTACAGCCCGCTGGAGGCTGGAGCATACAATTCATTTGGCCTTCTACTTCGTACAGTTCTACTATCGGAATAATCTTAAACTGCCCGCTCAGCGGCCCAGGTGAATGAATGAATGAACATCTTCTTCTTTTCGATACAATAATGTCATCTTGCTATCGTATCTTGAATTCAAATTTAGTATGCAACTAATATGCAACTACTAGGTAATTGATTGCATAAAGCCAAGAGAACTTAGAGAAGGGATTATCAAAACTCTTCAGGGTTCGCGACAATCATTCCAACCATTCCAATCGTATTGCTTAAGAAACTCCCTCTTTTGGTTCTACAGCAGAAGGGGGAAGATAGCAGCTAGAGGTAGTTAATGGATCTGGATCTATGGTTCATTATTATACCTATGTGCTGATATATCTTACGATACAGTACATTACCTACTTTCAAGCAACTCAACAGATAAATTAACAAGAACCATCAATTAACATTGAACGAGGTTCCAATAGATGAATCGCTTGTTTTACATTCAAGACTTGAAGTTGACGCTTCATAAGTAAGAAAGTTTATCAATGGTTACAAAATACCTGGATAGAGTATTTTTCCAGACCGAAGGAGTTGCAAAATCTATTACGGGCATCTTAGTTTAACTCTGCTATTATTGGAAGAAGCTCACCTCAGTCACCTGGGCACTTCTTGAATCTTGATACTTTTAATTGTCTTATGCTAATGTTATACCTAGTAGGTAGTATTTCATGACTCTTGAACCTCCAGGCCAGGCCCCAGGGCTTCCAAGGTTCGCTATTTTATCGATTTTGGGCTTTTTATATCTCATCTGGCACCAGCCATTGCTACCGTGAACAATGGACATGTTATTTCGTCAAATAAAGCATCAATCGCCTCATCTCGAACGAACAATCTAATTATCTACAAAAAGAACCTCAAGGCATGGTCTGTAGACTGTGGTCCTCATCTATGATCCAACCAATTGGAAATCATCCTCATCACCTTTCTTCAAGCCACCACTGGCACCACACCATTCGCCATTCTTTCCTGCAACTGCAAGCAACAAGCATTTGCAATCATTCTGGTGCAGCTTGGTCCAAGTGTTTAACGTTAGCCAATATTTAGTCAAACCAGAATTATTACCCCTGACCTTTGAAGGTATGAATTGGGAACTTTTAGATTATGGATGCGAGGTTCTTGAAATGGTTGATTCGTTGATTGGTTGGCGGATAGAACGTCTCCAGTTCTTTCTAATCAAGGTCCTTTCTTCTTCTTGTTCGAAATATACAATGATGAATGAACCTACCTAGGCAATCCATCTCGACTCTCGACTCTCGAGGTAATGAATGATAACTTAACTGTACAGTAATCTAAAGATCTAACAACCATGAATAGTGATTTTAATATCGTTACATCTTACAACTTATTACCAGTGACCACAAGCTATCTCCCTACCTAGTACCTACCTAGGTAGTTACAGACCGTACAGTGCAGTACAGCTTAAGTAATAACCATTTGTTCACCAAGACCAAACACCTGAGCATTCTGAGCTTCTGGGCATACCTACTTTGATGAACACGAATTCGGTGGATACTAGGTCCTAGGTAGGTCCTAAGTATCTTTTAAAATAGATCAGAGTTGGAGTTAGAGTTTGAACGGATTCACCGTATTGTATAATTTGTATGTAGTCTATAGGGTTTCTCTCTCGTATTATTGGCACGGTGTTGATAATGTTATAAATGTTCTATAATGATAAATTTCTGGTGTTTGGTTTTTAGTTTTTAGATAGGTAGTCTTTAGTTTTTAGTTTTTAGTCTTTAGTTTTTAGTCTTTACAAAGTACCTAAGCAGTCTTTAAGTAATCTTTACTTCTAAAGATCTATATATGAACTTACAAAGCCTTTATTTGTTTTTTTATCTTTTATATTCATATTCATATTCATAGAAAACTTATTTATATAAAGATAAACCTTTATCTTTACTCGTACCTCTTTATCTTTACCTCTTCACTTCTACATCTGCGACCACCGCGACCAATCCTATCTAACCCTCTTCATAGTATCTATGTATCTCAGCCACAACCACCCACCCAATCCTAACCAAATCCCAACTCGAGAATATAATATTCGGTGCCGAGATGAGGATCTAGGAGGTAGGTTAGGTATCTATATCTATTGAGGATTTAGTAGTAGGAGGTCAGGTATAGGGTAGGTAGGTATCTAGCAGTAGTAGGTCAGGTATAGGGTAGGTATCTATAGAGTGTAGATAAAGAGGATTGATAGGTAGGTAAAGAGGATAGGTAAATAGATAGCTAAAGGTACTAGGTAAGCATTCGTACGTACACATTTGTCTTTTTTGTCTTGTACGCGTTATGATGATGACGATTGAGGATTGAGGATTGATGATTGACGATTAATGATTCCCACATTTTGTATGGAGTATGGAGCATGGAGGATGCGGATAGGCTGAAAGTCTGAGAGATATAAATAGTTTAATGCTCCACTTATGTATAATGCATAAATGTATAAGTATCGATTTTTACCCCTGTCGAATAAATACCTAGGTAGGTATTAGGTACGGATCGATTGATTTTGTGATTTTGATTTTGTGATTTGGAGATTTGGAGATTTGGAGGTTTGGAGATTTGGAGATTTGGAGATTTGGAGATTTGGAGAAAGCTTCTTGTGTGTGTGTGTGTGTGTGGTATGGAGCGGAGATGGAGATGGAGATGGAGATTGGAGAGAATCGAGATACGGTATTACGATATTATTAAAATTTCAATAAATCTTTAAATGGATGAATTTACCTAGTATGTAAATATCGATTCGATTTCTTACTTTTTGCATCGGTTATGCGGGCTGAGATGTCGGTCCGTACGGAGTATGAAGTGTGGAGAGGAGAGGAGAGGAGAGGGGTTTTGGTTGATGTTGGTGTTGGTGTCTTGATGTTGGTGTCTTGATGTAGGTGTCGGTGTCGGTTGGGAGGTGGGCTTGATGTAGGTGTTGGTTGGGACTCGGGGGGTGGGCTTGATTTACATAGGTAGGTAGGTACAGTATAGGAGGAGGAGGAGGAGGTGGTACACGTGATGCAGATGCAGATGCAAATATGCAGGTACACGCATAGTATACCTAGGTACACCCACTGTACACGCAACGCGAAGCGGTGATGGATGGGATTAATGGATTATATATACGATTTGGGGGCTGGGGATTGAGGACTGGGGATTGGAGGCTGGGGATTGGGGTTTGGATGGGTATGTGGGTGTGTGGTGGATAGGTATCAATACAGTATGTACTCTGTACTCTGTACTCTGTACTCTGTATGCAGCATGGAGATCTTCAATGATCATTCACATTCATATTATTTTGCAATCGATTAGGCGGCGGCCAGCGAGGAGAGGGGTTTGGGTCGGTCTGTCTGTAGGTATAGGTATGAGTACATAAGTGAAAGAGTTAAAGTATAGAGGACATGAGAGTAGGTACATAAGAGAGGTACATACTAAGTAGGTACATAAGAGTACAACATTTGAGATGTACAATACATACAGATACATACAGATATATATATATATATAAATATATATACAACAGAGCTACGTACAACCAATGTATGTACACATCATATGCTCTACAGCGGACATATCCATATCCATATCCATATCATGTGGTTACTTTCGCGCATATTGCCATATTTCTCCTATGCATTGTCGATGCTGTGGATACTAGGTAATTAGGTACTCGCTGACTGGCTGAGAATGCGAGACCTACATGTACTTGCAGTGAGAGATTTATTTGAATTGCCGAGAGAAAAAGTCATGATTCTGATTCTGAATAGAGCAGATTCTTTTGATCCATATGTATGTCTGAAATTGTGTGGCCAGATTCGGTGGGCGAGGAATGGAATTCTAATAATAACAGTGGGTGTATGTTTGTAGTGTGTGTGTGTATGTAGGTAGATGTGACCATGTGCATCTAAGATTCTAAATACGCCAAGCTCCAAAAGAATCCCGTCTGGTTCTATATCTATATCCTGTCGATTCCATTCCATTCCATTCCATTCCATTCGTATCGAGATTTCGTATCGTCGGAATGATATAGTATAGTATCAATGTGATGGATTGTAGGAACCTGCGTACTGTAATTGTCGTTCGTACAGTGGCTAATCTATAGCTAGGTATAGGTATCAGTCATCATGAACTATCTATTGACCAAGAACTCCCTCCTAACCACGAATTAGTGGCCACGGACCACGCATTACGATCTAGGAACTTGGAAGAGAATCGAAATCAGCTCGGCATTGAATGGACTTAATAAGGCCGTGAGCGTGCGCGCTTGGATATCAATGATGCGAAGATTTGAAGCTGGTTTAATGGGTATGGTAAGGTATGGATGGGGTCGATGAGGGCGATGAGGGCGATGAGGGCGATGAGGGCGAGCGTAATTAGTAGACGAGGGTGCGAGGGTGAGGGAAGATGTCATTGTGGGTTTGGTTTCTTAGTCGTGTGTTGGTGTTTGTGTGGTAGTGGGTGGTGGTTATGAAGTCATCGAGTTGTGAGAGAGAGAGGGTGGTAGATGGTAGTGTTGATGTTTATATATATTAGTCCTTGAATGAGGTGATGAGAAATGAAATTCCATTGTTTGAAGAAAGATTGACTTTGTGGGTAATTTGTATAAAGAGGATGGAGGCTTCTGACTTCTTGTCTGGATTCCTGTGTGTCTATTCCATACTTTGTAAATCATAAACCATTCCCAAGAAACCCCTTTCACCATCCATCCATCTCTATTCCCATATCAATCCCCTCCCCCTCCCTTCATCAATCCCTCCTTCGTGATGACCACACCCTATCCTAATTCATCCCATACATATATACATACATACCCAATAAACCTCAAGCATATTCATCAAGCGTAGTAATATCCGTATCTTCCACTCGCCACATATACCACATGAATACACTTCTATTATTTGTGTTAGTTTCTTGATGATCTTGGGGGGTTTTTTTAAAGTAGAATTTTTGAGGGATGCGTTTGAAGATGGAGGTTGAGAGGAGAGGAAAGACAGTCTGCAATGGGTGTTGTTTGGGGAAGTGATGGAGATGAGATGAAGGTGATGAGTACGGAGAGCAAGTAGATGGTTTAATGAGAGGATGAATGTAGATGATGATGATGAAGAGGTAAACCTCGAGTAGATTCTTGACATCTGAAACTATTCAGAAGAGTGGGTTGTTATCCTTCCTTGAGGTACAATATTCAAGGTAAATTTACTAACAAGATGAAACAAGGAACAGGCAATATAAAGATTCGAAAGAAAGAGCAACAAAAATAAAATCTCTCCAAACCCACCTATAAGGTCTAAATCTTTCAGCCATCTCCTCCATCTCCTTCTCCGCCATATACTTCCACTTCCCCCCTCCCTTCGCACCCTTCCCCGCTCTCTTCAATTTCTCCACATCCTTCCCAACAAGCGCCGCCATTCCTCTCTGAACACCCAAATCTCCAGTACTGAAAACATCAAGATGTTTGAGAGAAAAACAGGCAAACATCTCGACGCTCCATTTGCCGAGACCTCGAACTTGGAGGAGGGAGGCGAGTACTTCTTCGTAGGTGGCGGTTTGGAGGAAGGGGGTTGTTAGGGTGCCGGTGGTGAATTGGAGCGCGAGGCCGTGGATGTATTCGGCTTTTCGTTGGGAGAGGCCGGCGGTGCGGACTGAGTGTGTTAGTTAAGAGGGAGGTCGGAGGGGGGATGGAAGGTTTGAGTGAGGGGTAAGGTGCTTAAAGGTAGATAGAGTGGGGATTAAGATGGAGATGTGGTAGATGAAGGCGAATGATTGATGAAGATTGATACTTACGATGAGATATTTCGGTGGCTACAATAGCCGAAGGGGTTGGAAATACGTGGGTAGATGGATTTGAATCAGGTGGATTGAAAAGAGCTACAAATTTGGCTTTGATGGATTTGGCCGCCGCACCAGAGACCTGATTTACGTCAAATTCTATGAATATATAAAGACTGAAATTTGTAGAAAATTTCCTACCTGCTGTGATATGATCCCACTAACCAAAGCTCTGAAAGGTTCAATCTCTTCAGCTAAACCCTCAGCAGAAAAGATTCGACATGGATGTTTCTCAATGACTGGCTTTAACTTGGGTTCAACTTTGATCAAATGCTCTATAGCTTTGTCTAAAATATTAGAGGTTGATAGTTTGACTGCTGGTGGTTTTGATGGAGATAATTCATCCATGAATTTATTGGCAAGGATTCGATGCGTTTCGGGTGTCACTAATGGAGCATTTGTTCCATTGAGAACCGCGAGACGATCAAGAGGTGGTGGAGGCATACTATCGTCAATGTCCTTGTAGGGACTGGACATTGATCCGATAGCTGCTGGGGTTGGGGTCACTGGCGGAAGGATTGGGGAGGCCTTCTTTCTCTTTGGAGTTGATGAACTTGCATCTTTAGTGGGTGGAGAATCGGAAGACTCTTTTGTAACAGTTTGGCCTTTTTTGGAATTTGAGATTTTGGCAGGTAATGAAGGTTCGGATGATTCTTGAGATGTAGCCTTTTGCTTCTTGGGCTTTAGACTTATGGGTGGTAATGAAGAATCTGATACTTCTGGCGACGCGGCCTTCCTCTTCCTGCTGACTTTAGACTTCGATCCTGCTGAGCCATCTCCATTAATAGCCTTGGCGCCTTTTGCCACAGGAGGAGCGAATTCAGTTTCAGATGGTTTCTCGGTAGCTAGAGATGCTGCACTTAAACGAGCTGACCGTCTTGTAGACATTATGAAGTATCTTGATGATTGTAGAGAAAAGTAATTTTTTGACAAAAGGGTCGTTTTGAATGACAGAACCCGCTGTAGCCTAATTACAGAATTGTAAGCAAGATACTTCAACTGTCACAAGGTATTAGTGATTTGATCATTATTTCAATATGAGAGGTACCTGTATATTCATTCTCTTACAAACTTAAAAACAATTGACGGCAGTTCTGACTTCAAGTAATTACTCCAGCTCCTCTCCGAAGTAAGTCAAGGGATTAAACATGAACCATACCCATGTCCTAAATCTCTTGGAAGATGGTAGGTTAATCTCACGTGATGACTCCTTTTCTAGCAGATAATCCGATAGGCGATTCCGGTTATTGACATGAATTGGCATGGTATGGATATATTGGTAAAGGCAACGCAAGCAATCCATTCCAGGGTTGGGCACCCTACCCTACCCGCGGGTATTTGGCCTCAACGGGTAGTATACCCTACCCAGCAAGATTTTATAGGGTGGTTACCCGAACTGTACGACGAGTACCCGGGTACCCAGGGGTATATATCATGTGATCGTCTTATAGTTGTCGTCTAAAATTGAGGTTATTCCCAACTATATAATGACATCAAAATAATCATGTGATCGTCCAATAGTTGTCGTCTAAAGAGGTTATTCCTAACTACTAGATAACCTAACATGTGCTATATAACCTCACATGCTATATAACCTCACGTGCTAAATACCCGTGGGTACCCCGGATACCCAAAGCATTTCATGGGGATTATACCCTACCCCGTAGAGGGAGCACTGGGTAGTACATTTCCCGGGTTATACCCCGGGTTACCCCGGGTATACCCTACCCAGTGCCCAACCCTGATCCATTCAACTACTCGTATACTTGGTTGATAAGAAGAGTACGAATCAGTCGTACAGACTCGTCCTGCATGTAAGACGACTTTGTTGATGTGGTAGGTATACCAAAAATTCTATAGATGAACTCGTTTGAATGGATTGAATGAATTACCGTATTAACTCACCAAATTGAGATTCAAACTATACTTCATATAGTAATTCAACACAACAACATTAATAATCTTTACAATGAATAGTTTGATAACAATAATGATTATATATATAGTATTTAGAATATATCTTTTTATTTGAATAACATTTAATCCCAAGTTTTTGTATACAATAGCTTGGATCGTAAGAATGCATTTAGATGAGAATGTAGTGGTTGGTGGTGTATTGTGGTGGTTAGGGAGGGTGCCGGGCTAATGAACTGGGGAAGTTTATAGATGAGTGAGACTTCAGAGGAAATTCGTTTGATTGGGGGAGAAGAAAGTAGAAGTTAGGGGTAATTGTAGAGTTAGAAAGAGGGCGAATTGTTACCCGAAAGTGTCCGGGATTAATAAGACTTGGCGTAGATATCTTATCCTCAACGAGAACTGCGCTGCCGCAAACATGGATTATAATGTACCTTCTTCTATATCAATATATGTCTACATAAATATGTTTCTATCAAATCCCCAAGATATCGAGGCCCCGGCGCAAAGAAGAACTGAATGGAAAGTGCGGAGAAATTTGTATTAAGATATTAGAGATTACTCTTGACTTGCTTTGAAGCCTCATTCTTACCAAGGACATTCAAGAAGGATATCCATAATCCGACACACGCATCCAGATCTCGACCGTTCAAATAACGCATTACCGCCGTCTTCATACGCTGTGAGATTTCGTTGCTATCACGGGCTCACTGCCTGGTTCCTTGCTAGCTTGGTGGCCCCAGGTCACCCAAGACTTACCATATAGTCGTTGCTTCCTAGCAAAGACCCTTCCCTTCTTCCTAGAATATCAACATATTATATCTAGTCCTACTAGCCACCCCTACACTGTGATGTCACCGCTGCACTGTGGTAGTTACTCAATCAAGGTTCTTCTTTTGGTTTAGCCCCCAAGTTCTTCAGTCTCTTCTCCTCCTCCGCCTCCAACCCCGTCTTAGTTGTCTCATGCACAGTCATGAGCTCTTTCTTCTGAATGCCAAACGAGATGACTAATCCAAGAAAACAGATACAAGTATAGAAAATCCACATTTTGGCAAGAGCATCTGCAACTGCACCTTTGTACACGGAACTCTGTGCTGAGGTGAAAGTACTTGCAATATTAGAACCACCGATAGCACCGCCATTCAGAAGTTTTGACACACTATCCTCAGGTATACCAACTGCGAGCAATTCTCCCTTGTGTTGTTTGAGAATGCCCTGAAAGACCACCTGACCAAGTACAACACTATTCGCAGTAGCAAGATTTCGGATGAAATTCAAAGTACCGGTTGCTACCCCGATATCCTCCGGCGCGACGAGAGCTTGCACGCAAATCACAAGAGTTTGCATGTTAGCGCCAATCCCCCACGCAAGCAGGATTTGAAAGACGACGATTTTGCCCCAGTTGCGAGTAGGGCCGAATGTAATCATGATGCCAAGCGCCAGAGTCAGAAGTGCCATTGTTCCCCGAATAATCCACAGATATTGTCCGGTGCGTTGAATTACAATACCCATGATGATTCCAGAGGCCGTGAATGAAAAAGCAAGCGGGAGGAACCAGACACCGGAAAGAATTGGTGTAGCTCCAAGGACACTTTGAAAGTATAGCGGAAGGAAGAAGACAGGTGCGATAAAGCAAGCGCCGTGACAGAAAACAACGGCAAATGTGGAGATGAGTGACACATTTCCGAAGATACGGCGAGGGATAATTGGATACTTGGCAAAACGTTCATATATCCCGAAAACCGCATAAGTCACAAGTCCGAAGACGATGAGGCAGATGACAAGTGCAGACTTCCAGGGATAGGTCACGCCTCCGAAGTCCAAGCCGAACAGGAACATGAGAGTTGCGCCAACGATGAGTATCGATCCAATCCAATCAATAGCCTTGAGACCTGCGACAAGAGGAGTCTTCGGATTGTGGATATGGAGAAAGAGAAATGTAATAATAAGGGATAGTCCATCAAATGGCAAATTGAACCAAAAGCACCATCTCCATGATACATATTCGGTAAATGCACCACCAATGATAGGTCCAATTGCAGTTGCAAATGCCCAAACAGCTCCATATATGCCATAGAAAAGTCCTCGTTGTCTGGAGCATAAATATATTAGCAAAGAGTTGATCAAGTACCCCAGTATTGGGGAAGAACTGAAAGTTTGGTTACAACGTGGTTATTCAAACGGAACATACCTTTGACTGAACATATCTCCTACAGAAATCTCAACAAGAGTTATGATGCCACCTCCACCGAGCCCCTGCACAGCACGTGCAGCTATGAGCATGCCTACACTGTGCGATAATGCGGCGATCAGACTGCCAATAAGGAAAATGACATTGGCAATAAGTAGGATGGGTTTTCGACCGAATATGTCGCTCACTTTACTCCAGACAGGCGATGAAGCTGCCAGGGCAAGAAGATAGGAAGATCCGATCCAGGAGTAACCTGAGTCTGAAGCGCCTAAATCCTTCACAATTGTAGGCAAAGCTGGAGTTATAAGAACCGCGTCGATGGCTGCGAGAAAAACCGAGAGACACAGTGCAGCCAGTATAAGAGTAAGTTTGCCTTTACTCATATCAGGAGTATCAGGAGTATCAGGCACATCTTCTCCAGGCGCGGGAGGGCTGATACGATCGCTATTAACATTTGTGGTACTGTTAAGATCCATCAGATTCTCGGATTTATCGAGAGGCTCGTTTGTAGTAGAAGCCATCTAGAAATCGTTGTTCTAATAGCACATGTGGATTTATATCGACACCGAATTTAGAGTTTGAGATATATCTCGAATTGTCCACAGTATTGTCTATAAACAAGAAGTTACACGCAAGAATAAATTCAGAGGAGATAACCCATCCAAAAGGCTCGGGAAAGAAAGTGACGCCACGACCGGCATTCGGGCTCGGATACTTTACCAAAATGGAAGTGTCCGAATTATTAATCCTCCTCGCAACTCAATCTGATTTAGCGAAGAGCTAATAGAATAGTAATGTACAACACCGAATTATCTATGCGATGTTTGAACCTAAACCCGATTTGTCATTTGAATTGCGTCCATGAAAAACATTGTAAGTTTAATAAATATCCATTATCATGAGGAGCTTAGGTGGCAATATAGCGTTCAGACTTCGAAGTCCTACTTGCTTGATCACCAATCACCATGGTTATTGTTTCAACAAATGATGAAGAACAGCCCCTACTTGCTGGAACGACAAATACAGTAGATTCTGTTTGTGATAGCAACGGAAGTGAAGTTCGGGATGAATTCTTTTCATCAAGCAAAAACGCAAGGGAAATGACAATTGAGAGACGCAGATTGAAGTTTATCTTTCCGGCATTAGCCATTGGGGTTGGTAATTCTGTCAAATTAACAAGAACATCGTTGACAACCTTTTGATAGATATTTCTAGCTGCTTGTGACCAAACAATCATTGTATCCAGCTACGCCCAAATTGGGAGTGATTTGAATGAATTGGACAAGATTGCATGGCTAGCTACAGCGTAAGGAAAAGAACGTTCATTATCCATTCTTTTTATCAAGAGAATCCATATTCAAAGCTCAAGTACTGACATGCTATATGATATTGTAGCTATCTATGCACTACGACATCCTTTCAACCATTATATGGAAAACTTGGGGACATCTTTGGCTCCAAAGCATGCATCGTATTTGCCTATTCAGTATTTGGATTCGGAGCTATGCTTTGCGGATTGGCTCGTAATATGAATCAGCTTATAGTCGCAAGAGTACGTTGCTTCAACATATCCATTGCCAGAAGAGACTCTCAGGCTTACTAAAAATGCAAACATGAAGGCTTTGACAGGTATAGGTGCAGGAGGTATCATAACTGTTGTCTCAATCCTTCTCAGCAATATTGTTACTTTGGAGGAGAGAGGAATCTGGCAAGGCTATGTCAATATGGTCTTTGCATGTGGAGCTGGGCTTGGGGCACCACTAGGTTTGTTGTTATTTACCTACCTCTCAGCACCATCTAAACACACTTCGTACAAGCAATGTAGCAAGCTAACATTTTAAATATAGGGGGCATTTTGACAGATGTGATCGGTTGGCGATGGTTCGAAAATTCCCTGCCATTTTCCACTTGTCAAAGCCCGAAATTACTGACTTTATACACCAAGGGCTTTTATTGCACAGGGACCATTGTGCGTAATTGCAGTTCTTCTTATATCTGCACTGCTGCAACTACCAGCTGAGTCTCGTAGCCAGAAGGCCAAATTGAAACGAGTCGACTTCTTGGGTGCGGCTAGCTTGATTTCCTGTTTAATACTGCTGCTCGTGTTTCTAGACCAGCTGGCATCAGACAAGGCCAATGAATGGGAATCGTATTCCTGGCTAATTGGCAGCGCTATTCTTTTTTTCATATTCTTATCGGTAGAGAAGCGCTACGCTTTCGATCCTTTGACACCATTACATCTTCTTTTCGGCAGAGAATTTCTTGGAGCATACCTCGCACTTGCTTTTGGTAATGTTGCATGGTATGGCATTATCTTTTACGTGCCCCTCCTCTACCAAGCAGTTGGTCACTTCCAGGCTTCCATCGCTGGGGCTTTGCTGCTGCCAGGTATTGGGTCTGGTATTATCGGAGGCTTCGTGGGCGGCGCGATTCTGAAGCGCAAAGAAGCCGCTGGATTTTTTCGCCTAGCGATTGGTTCATACCCGCTCGTCACAACGGCATGCATGGGAGTTGCACTGGGGTCTGGTATTTTTTGGACCGGTGCGCCTGTGGTAACCGTTATAGTCGTGGTAAGCATTAGCCTTTTTATCGGTGGGCTTGGAAATGGTGGAGGTATGACTGCTACACTTGTAGTTGTAGTTGTCGTAGCGAATCCAGAAGACCAGGCTATCGTTACGGCTTGTGTGTATCTCTACCGTCAACTCGGCACAACTATTGGTCTTGCTATTATATCCCTTGTCTTCCGCCGAGCGTTGGCAAAGAGTCTAATTCAACGACTTTCAAACATGCCTGAATTAAGGCTCGACACGGAAAAGGTTCTGAAAGGTGTGGGTCAATCGTTGAAGTACCTGGACCAAATCCCGTTAGAGGGGCGCATTATTATAGAGGCGGCATACGGCGATGCATGCATGGCTGTGTTTCTCATGTGTGCAGCTCTGGCCATATGCGCGGTTGTCAGTTCGTTTTTCATTAATGAAGAAAGAGCTAAACACCATAAGACTAGTCTAGCAGAGCTACAAGACGAAGTCGACGAAGAAAGTTGATGAGCGACACGGAAACCAAGAATTCGCGGGCACTTACAAGATTTTCTGTACGATACGCAATTTAGAAAGGCTGATTCAAGAAAACAGAGAAGTTTAATCAGTCAACAGTGCATGTGCTCTCATATAAACAATAGATATTAGAGAGTTTTAGTTAAGAAGATACGTTAGCTAACTTTAATATACCACTATATTTTTCAGCAGAACCGTGCATTTCTTCATTACTAAAACAGTATGGTAAATTGATGATCATTGCTGCATTCTAATATTATATAAGTTTCAACAATATTATATAGGTAGGTATCAATAATATCATGTGGATATGAAGAATATTATATTTGTATCAATAATATGATGTAAATATTGAAATATCTTTGGTGTTCCTGAAAAGATCTTAGTTCTATCATAAGTACTGGTGACTCCGTGTGAGTTAACCTACTATTGCTTATCTAATCAGATAGCGGGATAGGCATGCTAAGAAATCAGCGTATTATATTTATGAACCCTCAAAATCCCCTCAAAGACCTCTCTCTATTGAGTAGAGGCACTCTTTACAAATTACTGCTCAGCCACACTTCACGAAGTTTGTTATTCTCATGGACATGTGTCACTGTCTGGTAACCGCAAATTAGAACATCTATCTCAAACGATGATGAGATACAGGGTAGAAAAACTATCTGGACCTATACTCCCTATGTACAAGATTGTTATCCAATGTGTGGATAACGTCTACCGTCTGTTTACCAATCTCGTCACAACCCCATTCTCGTTCTTAACCAACTCCAAATCATGTGTACTAAAGAACCATCCATATCCACACTTCTTCACCCCTCCAACCCACTCTAGTAACCCCAGTCTGCCTTCTATTTTATCCCCCAACCTTTCTTCCAGAAAATCAAAAAGCTCGGTAGGACTGAGACACGCTTCGCCTGGATGATGGTTGAACATCACTCTCCCATATTCCCGACTCTTTGAGGATATATCATTGATAGCTAGGGCGATCATACGTTGTGCAAGTTCTTCGGTACGCACAACATCGAACCTCCCAGCCCATGTACTACGTTCTGGAATTGCCCCAAGCTTTGTCGTAGATTCAATAAGATCTTCAAGAGCTGCAAGACTCGTTCGCTTCTCGGTGGGCTTCGTACGTGGTGTAAAGCGGTGAATCCTCACGGGGATATCGAGTTCTCGTGCTGCATTCTCGAGAAGCACCTCGCATGCCCATTTTGAGGCTACGTATCCCTCCTGTCCAGCGTTAGGTGGTTTGAAATCCCGAACTGATGCTTCCAGTTCTCCGTCAATTGATTTGTTTAAGAGGAGGACGCCGCTGGTTGATAGGAATTGTATCGGGATTTTTCTTGGTGTTGCGATACGCACGAGCTCTTTGCTAGAAAGGACATTGGTCCCGCGAAGCTCGTAATAAGAATCCCAGAACGAACGACGAGCGCCAGAATGGATTATCAAATCGACGTTTGCTGTGAAATAGTCGATCGTTTCTTGGTCGAGTCCAAGCTGAGCGCTGGAGAGATCTCCTGCATGGACAACTACTTTGGGAGACGAAAAAAGGGGAATACGCGATTGGGCATCAGACTCGGCCGAGGCCCGGACAGCGATGCAATGGATTGTCTGAATGGATTGATTAGAAATGAGTTCAGCCAGAAGATAGGATCCCAAGTAGCCTGTTGCGCCGGTAAGCAGAACAGTCTTGCTGGTTTTATTCGTTTCGACCTTGCTGGTTGATAGAGAATGGCTTGTGTGGACGTTCTTGAGAGTTTGCATATTTACAGCTGTCTCTTCATTCCAGTTGATTGTTGAGACGACACGAGATGCCCCGATATGTGCTGCCATTTCGGATAAGGAGCTTACATCAAAAAGTTCAAGAAGCGGTACAGAGACGTCAAATATTTCGCGAATTTGTGATTGGAGCTTGACGAGGAGGAGGGAGTTTCCTCCGACGGAAAAGAAGTCAGTGTCTGCCCCGATCTTGAAGAGGGCCACAAAATCCGAAGGCAGGAGTTCCCGCCAAGTCTCAGCTAATCTTCTCTCAATGGGACTGAGCTCGGTTGTATCGGTGGCAGATGAAGTGAGTTCATGGGGCAGCGGGAGGTTGGCGATAGCTAGACGATCCTTTTTACCATGAAGATTTTTAGGAAAGCAATCGACTGGGATGGCAACTGCTGGGATCATATATGTCGGCAAAGGCAATGTTCTCAGAAATTCTGATAGCCATGCCTCTGGATCTTGAGGTTGTTGGTCCCTAGCGAATATGACATTAGAGATGAGAATTTGTGCCTCCTTCTGCATTGTCACTACTGCATCAGAGAGCACTCCCTCGGCTGTGTTGAGAATAGTTGATTCGATGTCAAGCAAATCGACCCTAAAACCACGAATCTTGACCTGACTATCCCCTGCGCGACGACCTTCAAACGTAAAGGTTCCGTCTTTATGAAGACGGCCCATATCTCCGGTGCGATACGAAACATTCCAACCCTTCTCACTAGCTGCAGAGGATTCAAAAGTATTGATCAAGAACTTCTCTTGTGTTAGTTCTGCATTGTTCAGGTAACCGGATGCAACACCACAACCACCAATGAGAATTTCACCAGGAAATCCTTGAGGCAATAAGTTGCATTGCTCGTCGACGATGTAGATAGAGTAATTCGGGTTCGGCACTCCAATGGTAACGGGCCCATCATCTTGAAAGTTACGGAATGATATTTCTGCCATGGTTGCCGAGATAATGGCCTCCACAGGCCCGTATGCATTATACAATCGCACATTTAGATGCTCAAGCTTCCTGAACTCTTGAACCAAATTTCTTGTCAACACTTCTCCACATGCGAGAGCATGCTTCCACGACGTAGCCTTCTCTAAGTGTTGAGTGCCAAATTCGAGCAAACTGGAGTATTCAGATGGTGTCAAGAGTGTCCAAGTCACCTCTGATTTACACATAATTGTGGCAAGGGACACTGGATCGCCTCGCGCTTTCTGGGGAACAACAACCAGAGTACCCCCCATAGATAGCGCAGTGAATATTTGACCGATTGACAAGTCAAAAGACAAGGCGCTCTGCTGCAGGACAATTTCACGTCCGATTTTCCAATTCTTGACGTACCCCTCGATGTGGTGTGCTAAATTCCTGTGGCGAAGGACAATTCCTTTGGGGACACCAGTGCTCCCACTCGTGAAAAGTATAAGTGCAGGATCCTCTGCAGAAACTGGAATTTGGATGGGCTTTGGATGTAGTGCCGGTGGTAGGAGGCTGACATTGATGATTCCAGAATTCGAAAGCTGTAGCTGTGGAGCCAAGATAGTCGTCGATTCGTCTGTAAGTACGGCTTTTGGCTTTGCAGCTAATACTATTGCAGCGAGACGTGGCATGGGATTCAAAGGTACTAGAGGAACATAAACGGCGCCGGTCCAGAATATAGCGATCAAAGAAATTATGCAATTTGGTGTTGGTTCCTGAAACACAGCAACTTTGTCACCTTGCTTAACTCCTGCTGCTAGTAGTTGCTCTCTTATTGCTTGGGCTTTGAGGGCAAGATCACAATACTTCAGGTTGACATGTTCACCATCTGTGAGAGCAACCGCGTCTGGGTACCGGAGACAAATCTTTTGAACACGATGTCCTAACGTGGCGTCCCACTCGAAATCCATCGAAGAGCCTATTTCAGATGTTAGCAAATGACGTGGAAGTCCCTGGGTCGTGTGTCTTGCCTCTGCTTAAAATCAATGTATCATCAATCTGCTTCTGTCCATAGAGCTTGGCCGAGTTGACAGGAGTCAGAGGATCGTCTACAAATTGTTCAAGCAAGGTGAAATATGTGTCAAGCAGTTTCTGCATCTCATCAATTCCATATAGGTATCTCTGGCCAATTAAGGCAACCAATGAGCCAGCGCTACCCTCGATGACATCCAAAGTAATATCATAAGCCCTCTCACCGGGATTTCTGTCCACGTTTTCCCATGTTGTCTCACCAAATTTGAGCTTCTCTTGGGCTCCCTGGTGGTAGTCAAAAAACGCTTGGAATAACGGGCTGTGACTTGATGAGCGCGGAAGCCGGAGAGCTATGAATATTAAATAGTTAGCGTTTGTTCATGTCCTTTCTTCATCTGCTAATGGCTGCAAGGCTCTTATCCTACTATTCTCGAGCAGATGTTACACTTACCTTGTAATAAATCATCGAAAGGTATTCCAGCATGGCCAAGAGCATCGTAGACCTTCACCCGTGTATCCTTCAGTATGTCAACAAATGGTGTACTGAGAGGTTGCTTGAAATTTATTGGCAACATATTCAAGAATAAGCCGACAGTCGACATGACATTGCTTTCATGGCGATTTGCATCAGCTAAGCCGATACAAACATCTTCCACATTAGCCAGACGCATTAACATGATGCGGAAGGTAGCGAGATAGAAATGGGAGGGAGTGACGTGAGACTTCTGGCATATCCTCTTGATTCTAGCCACCATTGCAGCATCCAATCTGAGCTGAACATAACTCGATTCATAACTGTTGACGGCGTGTCTGGAGGTGACTTTGCAAA
This sequence comes from Myriosclerotinia scirpicola, assembly GCA_002162505.1. NCBI lineage: Eukaryota > Fungi > Ascomycota > Leotiomycetes > Helotiales > Sclerotiniaceae > Myriosclerotinia > Myriosclerotinia scirpicola. The sequence continues at coordinate 1,204,003 of NGKG01000010.1, read as the reverse complement.
CTGGGAGTAGGGGAAGAATAGTAGGAATATTCTCAAACTCTCTTTGCCAGTAAGAAAGCTTCTCCTTCCGACTATCGGTTTCCATTGCATGTCCCTCCTTCTCAGAAAAGACAGAATACTGAAGACCTTTGAGCAAGACGGGTTTTCTAGTATATGCTCGCTCGAGGTCAGCAAGAAACGCTTCAAACCCGACGCCATCCAGCACAATATGGTGATATCCAAAGATGATGGTGTGAGATGTGGCATCTTTTGATAAGAGAATAATTTGCATCGTCTCTCCCTGTCCTAGGTCATAGACAGTGTTCCGTACACGGTTATATGCAGCTTTGATTTCATCATCTGTCGATACATTCTGTTGCTCCAGTTCCAGCTTGGATGTCCTCATTACACCTTGCCATGCTACCTCAAGAGAACTTTCACTGGGAATAAAACAAGTCCGAAGGGCATCATGAGCATGCGCTGCAGTTTTGACTGCTCTCGCTAAATCTGCATAATGAAGGCGGCCTTGAATGTTGTATGAGAAAGTGACATTTGATGAAGTTTTGTCAGCGAGAAACATGTTGAGAAACCAAAATCTTGATTGTGCCGACGAAATTCTGACACGACGTTGAACTTCAGGGATCGGTTTGATATTCTCTTTGATGGCCAATGGGAGAGGATCTTCGTCACTGGTAGTTGGGGTAGCTAAATTTAGACTCGCTGGGGTTGTTGAATCTTCCGCGCAGTCCAATGAAAGTTGAGCTGGAATCTATCATTTCGTTAGCCATCAGAGATATATACCACATCATTCCTACAATTCACACAACATTAAGGTATTTAACTATTAATGAAATACACGTAATCAAATCAAGAAAGCCTAGCAACTTTAGGAGCCTTCGACTGCCGAAGGGAATCTGCCTTCGATATAAAACTAAGGTTCACGGATCCGATGTATACCTACAATTGAATCTGGTATGATCGTGTTCATCATCTTCTTGTTTCCATCTAGCTCTTCGGAGCTGTCATCAAGCCCACCATCGGTAATTCCTGGAAGCATTTCCGCTGACATCTGTTCCACGGCAGATTTGGCAATATCAATGGTCGTTGCGCCGCCTAACAGCTTCAACACTGCCATATCGACATTTACCTCTTTGAGAAACCATGTTCGAATTTCAACAGCTACCAAGGAGTCAATTCCTAACTCGATCAATGCTGCGTCCGGACGGAAGGAACTTTCGACCATTTGGAGAATAGCCATCAGCTTGTTCCCAAAGCAAGCTAATTAGAATTTGTCAGTCAAGATCTTGTTGTATCTGATGAAATCTCCTAGACATGATAACTTACTCTCCATCGCTTTGTATGCTTCCTGTAGGCTTGTGGCCACTGCTAACTGCGCTCGGGTAGACAAGACAGCCTTTTTTCCCCAAGTATCAACCTCTTCCTTCTCCGGAGGTAAAATCATGTGAGCAAAACGGGGATTGCTAGCCCAGTGAAGGCCGCCCTCTTCATTCTCTCGTGCATATCTCAAACCAGTGATGAACTCCGGATTCTCACCGGAGCCTGGAAGACCAGCCATTATTGCTTGTGAGACGATATAACGAAGATCTACTTCGGAGACGGGCATATAACCATACTTGATGAGAATAGTCTCCATAACATCGCCTGCACGAGTTAAGAACCCAACACCAACCACGCTGCCAAGATGTATGACAGATGCGGCTTTTCCACGAGACATACGCTGTCGAACCTTGGAGGTTATGAAGGCGTTGGCGGCATTGTAGTTTGCTTGCCCTCGGTTCCCGATAATCGAAGATAAAGATGAGAAGACAATAAAGAAATCGAGTATGTCATCACGGAATACCTCGTCAAGATGGATGGTGCTGTCGATCTTAGGAGCAAGTGTTTTGTTAAAACCGTCAATATCCATGTCAAGGAACATTTGATCTTGCAAAATGACCGCACCATTAATTATGCCTGCAAGAGGGGGAAGTTCGTCAACAATTTCGGATCTGAATGACATCCACGATTCGCGGTTTGTAGCATCACTACAAAATGTTAGCTTGATGAGAAATACACGCCGCTTACGCTCGATCTGAAACTTACAATGCGCCAATCTTGATTCTCGTACCCATACTCTCAAGCTCATCGATCCATGCTTGGTCAATTTTGGGGTTACGACTAGTCAGAATAACAGCACCGGCACCACTCTCCACCATCCATCTGCAAAGAGACCTCCCCATTTCACCTGTCATTCCGACCAACATATAGGACTTGTCTTTTTTGAATAAAACGTCAGGTCTAGGCTGAGAAACCTCAATTGGAAGCAAGCTTTCAGTCGTCCAGTCAACCAAAGTAAATGGATTAGTACGTGTTGGAGTTGTTTGCAAATCTGCGAGAGAAACAAGGTGGGTCTGGACAAAGTCTCGAGCCAAATTTGTGTCGTTCCCTAGCAATTGTGCCTTCTCAACGAGGGCTGCTAGGCTTAATCCGATAGATTCAAGAGAAGATCCTCCACGGAGTAATGGCTGTTTGTAGATAGCAAAATTCTCGCCCAAAACGACCCTACAATCCGATGGTAAACAAGCAACAACCAAGTCTACCAAGCTGCGGCTCTCAGAGGCGTCAAAATAGATAAATGCAGAAGCATTTTGAGGCAATACGAGCCGAGCGGCTCGAACCGACTGTCGAGGATGCAGATAAATCCATTCAGGGCCGGCCTTCAGAGGATCTTCGGTCAAAAACTTCACCTTGAACTTCTGTGCCTGCGCTTTGCGAAGTAAAATGGATGCAAGTAGCAATTCTGGTTCAAGGACTAAAATAAGTCCCAAGTTTTCTTTGGCTAGTCCGGCTATTTTATCAGACAAATTTTCTGCGAGTAACCCTGCGATCAAAATGGATGGGTCGTTATCAAAGCTCGAAATGGTAGTTGTCCAAGCACTGTTGACTTTGATGACAGAGGAGAGCTCAGTCGCGAAAGAGGCAACCCATTGGTCACTGTCAGCCTTTTGACCAACTACCAGTTTTAAGGAGAGCCCTTCATCAACCAGATTGGGAGCCCACAGTGTAGAGTACCTTACTCTAATTGCTACAGTCTCTAGAGGTTTATCGGATGGCAATGACGCGGGGACGTAGTGTCTGCGAAGTTTCCAAGATCCCTCTACGTCAGACAACCGAAGTAAAGTTCGTTCATCGGCTTGTTCTTTGATCACTCGTCTCAGACCGTTCAATCGGTTGTTGTAATCTTGGTGTGCCTTGACACGCGGCACCCACAGTTTGCCATCTCTGAAGCGAAGTTCGGGCTCGGTAGTCCACAGTAACTGCTTTTGGATTACCGGGTCTTGCTCCCATTCATCAGATTCATGCAATCGTAAAAGAGCCTCGACAATGACTCGAGCATGGGACTGGATCTTTTCGTCAAGGTCAAAGTCGAGGATCTGGGCTCGTAGAGTCGGCAACTCTGCTGATACGGATCGGAAAAACCCAACTATTGCATTTGAATAGGAATTTTCTTCTTCCTGTCCCTGCGTGATCCACAACAAATTGTGCGAGGCTTCAACGAGCAACTGTAATGACTTCAGCTGCACTGGGGTCAAGTCTTGCAGAACAGGACCATCTAAATCGAGGAAGCTAATCACTGTGGAGCTTGGTGCAAAGTTCGTGTCAATGATATCCTCTAACGTCTCGATAGTAATGACATCGTCAAATCGATTTCCCACAGTAGCCAATACTTCTTCGATCAAATTGGATGTGTCAAGACTTTGCCCGCCTAGGACATACAGGTCATTGTTTTGTTTTTGTTTCTCAACAATCGCAAATTTATGTAAAGGATGGCGAATATGTTGGATCCTATCATCAACAGCTTGTGCTGCAATGATAGAAAATGGATTCGGGAATGGTTCAGGGGTAGGAGTGACCGTATCTACACCGGAAAATCCAGCTGTTCGGAGAACTTTGTTCCACTTCGATGGTGCAATGCAAGGCGAATATCGGCGGCCATCATCTACTCCCATCCACCAGCCCGACAACCCGCCCATCAAGAAACAATAACGAATGGAGGTGTTGTCGGTGATCTCCAGAAGTAGCAAATAGCCCCCAGGTTTTAGAAGGGATCGCACGTTTTTCAGGGTTTTTTCTAAATTAGATGTTGCATGAAGAACATTCGAAGCCACAATCACCTACTCGATATTAGTTTTGAGAAGACTACAGAAAAATTGATTATTTGTCAACCCACATCATACGAATTAGCGATATATCCTTGCTCAGTTGGTGGTCTTTCAATGTCCAGAGTCTTGAAAGTAATTTTACCGCTTTCCTTAGCAAACCGAGCTGCCGCGTTCTCAAAGAAACCAGTTGAGATATCGGTGTAGGTATAGGATGAATATGCTCCTTCTAGCCCGTTAAATACTGCTTCCGTAGAAGATCCGGTTCCAGCGCCTATGTTAAGAAGTCAAATGTCAGTCTACGCGTACTTACAGACTCACTCATGTTGAATGGCTGAAAGGACAAGGATACACTTACCAATTTCAATGAAATCCATTCTTGGATATCTATGCGCAAGTTGCTTAACAATGCGACCCAAGTAGCGATTGGTTGCTGGTAGGCCTAAGCTTTCCGAGTAAAAGTCGTCCAACATGTTGTCGGGCAGCATGTGCTCGAGCATAGTAGTCTCTTTCCGAATCACCGCTGGTAAAGCACGGCCAACGCTTGCACTGAGTCGAACATCAACTGCAGTAGAGTACCTGGACATATGTTAGCCATTTGTTGTTGAATAAGCTCAATGAGAAGAATCGGCAGTTTTACTTCTGAATTAAAGCTGAAATGAGCTGCTCGCTGTCATCTCGCCATTCTTTCTTGATGTAGGATTGTTTGCCATCCAATTCGCGCCCAAAAAGATGGGTTATTGCAGTAAGAAGATGCTTATGATGTTCTGCACAGTTCTCGCGGTCAGATGGTGTGAGATCCTTCTCAAGCTTACGCCAATAATAGTGAGCAATTCGCTCGCACGTTTCGGCCAGTTCCCATTCTTTTTGGGTTGAACGTTCTGCGCCGACAGCAAGTTTGCCATCCGGTGTCGATATTCCCCATATGGTTTCGAAAAACATAGATCGGTCGTCACGAGCTGGAGTCTCGAAGTAAGATATCATGCTAGCTCCTTCGACTTGAATGATAGCATCGCTTGCGGCTCCATTTTTTGTTGAAAAGACAACATCTCCTCGTATCTCCTTTGCAGGGCTATCAAGTAACCACGCTTCGAACTCTAAGATCTCGGTGTTCTCGTTTTCTCTCTTTGCCGCTCTGTATCTAGAGGGATCAATAGTCACTTTTTGAATACTAGTTGGAAGAAAAAGTGTCCACATTCTGCCGTCTGCGGGCCAGAAGTAGGCCCCAAAAAGTGCCTGAAACGCGTGGTCGAGTAAGCCAGGGTGTACAAGTAGTACATTGTCAATCTCTGTTTCAGCTGGCTGCTCGATGAGACCTGTGGTAAAGTTGAGACGGCGCTTAATCTTCGAGAATGATCGGAACCGGTCAGTATAGCCATATCCAACTTTTGCCAACGAAGAATAAAACCGATCGATATCAACATCGAGAAGATGGGATGGTGTTGGCCCTCCTGAGGGCAATTTGCGAGCCTGTGAAGCATGACCGACAGAAACACGAATCTTTCCACCCGCAACTTTAGTTAGCACCGCTTGCTCGTGAGACAGATGTGACGAGATGGTGAAGTCAGCTGTGATGGATCCATTCCCGTTGACTGAAGACTCGTGTCTCTTTATGCCGGAAACAGTCGTGATCGTTTCAACTCCTGTTTTCTCATCATAAAATACAATAGCTTTGGAAATCACCAGGTCTTCGATTTCAAGGAGCTCGATGTTCTCCTCACTGGCCATTATTTGGGCAGCCTCGAGAGCCACTGTGATAAGTAAGATTAGAAATTGTCACAAGAAGAGAAGAAAAGATAACTTGGAGATGAGCGTACTTGATACATATCCTGCAGCGGGATAAACGGTCTGGCCCTGGATTTGGTGACCCTGCAGCCAGGGAATTTCTTGAACGGTCAATATGTTGCGCCATCGCAACACATGATCATCTCCCTCATCACACCTCACACCAAGTAACTCATGTGAAGGCTGTGCCCTAGAGCGGAACAGCTTGCTTTTACGAGATTCGTACCAATATGGTTTATCATGATCCCATGAATACGAAGGTAGATTCTTGATTAGTCGAGGCGTTGGAATTATCCTGTCGTTGTCATAACAGAGCTTTTGTGCTCCATCAAAATCAATAGCTGACGCACCAAGGTTTGCCCACAAAGAACCAAAACACTCCGAAACTGCCCTGATATCATCCTCGCCACGCTTCAGCACGCCGAAATATGGAATATCGACACCAAGATCCGACAGGGTTTGTGATGCAGGCCCTTTGAGAGCTGGGTGGGGTCCAATTTCAAGAACAGTCTGAAATGGCCCGCTGTTGGTAACAGCGGCCGTGATGGCATGGGAAAACAGAACAGGATTTACCATATTATCTCGCCAGTACGTTCCCTGGAGAGCATTTTTGATCAAGGGATCACTTTGGTCTATTGGAACTCCGTCAAGAACACTCGAGTACCAGATGCAACTACCGCTGGTCGGATTGATAGAAACCCCCGCGGCATTCAGAGCAGAAATGTAGGGATCAGCGCATGGCTGCATGTGATGAGAGTGGTACGCTGTATCCACCTTCAACAGTCTTGAGAATATTTTGTTCTCGTCGAAGTATTCTTTAGCCTGGTCCACGGCAGTTTTGTCCCCCGATAAAGTCACACTTGATGTGGAATTACTCGCCGCGAGTGAGATCCGTCCTTCGAACCGAGGAAGCTTGCAGAAATCCTTGGCATACTCCATAGACATACCGACAGCGATCATAGCACCTTTCTCACCTGTTGCACCGCCTGCTAATCTAGCATAAAAGCCGCGCAGGTATGCAATTTTGATGGCGTCCGAAGCAGATATATACCCAGCCGCATAGGCTGCACCGATCTCTCCGGAAGAATGGCCAACAACTGCAGCGAATTCAATACCCGCCGATCTTAAAATATCAACGAGTATTATCTGAAGGGCAGTGCATAGGGGTTGCGAAAATAACGCCTCCTGTAGACGGGAGGATTTTGCATCTCTCGAAAGCTCTTCTACGATACTCCAAGACGGACGAGTGGACTCGGGTAGTTCTTTCATAGCTTTATCAAGTCCATGGGCTAGAGTTTTTACCCGCGGTAGTTTGTCCATCAGTTGTTTTCCCATCTGAGCCCATTGAGCCCCCTGTCCAGTAAAAACTCCGAGAATTTTCTGCTGACCTGTGACAGATCGAATTCCAATTGTTGTACTGGGAGTTTTTGATACATCTTGAAGTTTTGTGTCGATTGTGCCAACCAATTCATCCACGCTTGACGCGGATATCGCTTTTTTTATAGGTAAGGCAGATCGGCGCGCTCTCAAACTCCATACTAAGTCGAATAAGTTGGTATCGGGATGATCAGTAAGATATGCTTTAAAGCCAAACAGTGTTCTCTGCAATGCTGCTTCTGAACTTGCAGAGAATACGAAGGGGATAAGTGGCAGCGCGTCGGTAAAATCTGGACCGCGGGTATCGCTCTCAGCAGGTGTCCAAGATTCCAGAATAGCGTGGACGTTTGCTCCTCCGAAGCCTAATTTCACATTGTCAGTTAGAAAATATGACCGGGAAATTCTTCTACGAAATCAGGTATTACATACCAAAACTATTGACACTCGCTCTTCGCGGCACACCCTTTGGTAATTTTGGCCACGGAATAGTTTCTGTTGGAACTTTGAGGGGTCCATAAAATGGAGCAATTTCCGGGTTCAAACTATTAAAAAGCAGATTTGGCGGGATTACTCCAGCTTGTAGACTGAGCGAGGATTTGAGGAGACCTGACAGCCCAGCCGCTCCTTCAGTATGTCCCACCACTGTCTTAATTCCTCCAACGTATAGCGGGGTGTCTTGTTTCGACTGATTAAAACCAGCATCAAAGAATGCGGTATAAATGGCCTCAGCCTCTTGAGGATCTCCTGCCTTTGTTCCCGTACCATGTGCTTCAAAGTACTGGGGCTGATCTGCAGGGTTTCTGGAATCCAACCCAGCTTTCGCGTAGGTGTTACGAATCAACTGTGCTTGTGCGGAAGCACTTGGCATGGTGATTCCTTTGGTGCGACCATCTTGGTTACTTCCTGTATGACGAATCACGCAGTCGATATGATCACCATCTCGGATAGCGTCACTAAGTCGCTTCATGACAATTGCCACAAAACCTTCACCACGTCCATACCCGTCAACGTCTGCATCCCACATTGCTGATCTTCCTTTGGAAGAAAGCATATTGACTTTGCTAAGTGCTATAAAGAGCTCTACAGGAATTCAATTAGCAACTTCATACACAGGCCGTCTGCATGGAAAAGCCAACTTACCGGGCCCAAGGATCAAGTTACCACCAGCAACGACAGCAACGCCTGATTCACCTGACCTAAGACTTTGCACAGCACTATGCAGAGCCATAAAACTCGACGAACACGCAGTGTCGATCGTCATCGAAGGTCCATGCCAATCAAAAATATATGAGACTCGATTCGAAATAATCGATCTTGCCGTAGCCGTAGCAAAATACTGAGGAATCGTATCCGGATCTCTCATCAGAATGTCGGTATAGTCGGTTGCCATGACTCCGGCGAAAAAGGCCGTGTCGGAGCCAGCAAGCTTTTCCATGGGCAACCCGGCATTCTCGATACCTTCATAAACAGTCTCAAGCAAGATGCGTTGGAGGGGATCAATAGACTCTGCTTCCACAGGCTTGATGCCAAAAAAGCCAGCATCAAATAGTCTGAAATCTTCGCTAAGAAGGTGGGCATGAGTTACGTTGGCTGCGCCATGATAATGCCCGTCTTTGTGATAAAAGCCATCTGCGTTGAAACGATCTATTTTTCGGAGCAGGTCACGAGGTTTCTGGAGGAGTTCCCACAGCTTGGAAGGGGTACTATTGAGAAATGATTAGTTACCTCACTTCATACTTTTGAGCCTTTGTTCCATATCTGAGTAGTTTTAAAGGGACAGGCCATCGTATCTGGGAGGAAGGTGATGATACAAGAGCTTTTTATGCGAAAACACATTTTCACTTGTTGATATTCATAAGAAGGAGGACTTATATGCTCACCTTGCTTCTCCTGGTAGTCGGCATCCGCTACCAATGATAGCGATAGGCTCGAGACTTGTCTCAGTCATGGTTTAAAATAGTTATAATCTTGTGCAAAGTCTAGTCTATCGTATTAATGAACTCCGTTCTTTGCATCAAACTGCTCTGGCTAGTGCTTGGTGCTCCTATATATATCCTGGTAGTATACTCGAAGCTCTGCTATACACTATCCTAGCCACTCTCACGTTGGTTTCCCATAAAGAATTCGGATCTGTTTTTTCGGTTCCGACATCCGATATCTAACCCAAAGGTCACTTTGATCCTTCCGTTTATTTCTTTCCCTGTTCTGTGCTTTCAAGAAGAGCTAAATGAGGCTCACAAGTTCTCGAATCCTGCCAATCGCCTTCAAGCGTTCCCGCAAATTGCTACGCGCCTCGTATAATTACAAGAATACCTCGGTCCACAGCTTCTAGCTACAAAATTCGGAGACTTGCAGAATTTAGGTTCGGCGTTTCTGTTTTCAGTCTTCATGAAGACCGAATCTGGATAGTTTTTGACGATATGTAGTGAGGAGGCGTATGGCGTGAGTTGCAGTACTGTCGTTAGCCCCTGGGGCTGTCATCGTCAGGGTAGATCATGGCCATCAGTATGGCATCATATGCATAGCTTACTAGAGATATGCGAAATTAGATTACATCTAGTCGAGTGTCTCCGATAGGCCAATCGGACATATTTAGTTATGTTGCTATCATCTTTTTCACCAGTAACAACGAAAAGTCACTCTCGGATTACTGGCGAGTATCTACAAACACAGTCAAATAAATCTGCTCATACCGAATTGAAGAATTCGATCAATGAAATCCGGTGTAATCAAATCTATGTTTAGTTACGTAATGTTCAACGTGGTAGGGAATCGAACCAAAATTACAAGATTCTCATCTTCTTTTTAGGGTATAGTTAGTTCTATGTGATGAATGCCTTTTGAAGATTTCCGTACAATCCCATTATAAAAATATACTGAAATAACCAAGGAAGTGTTTGGTACTCCGGTATAGGTTAAATAGCGATACTAATATTCAAAAGATTGATTGGTCAATAGATTTTTCCTATATATTCAGGATTCCAATATGCTTATTTTCCGGTATAATCCGGTTGAACATGAACTGTACAAGTCGTATTAGATCAACACAAACAGCCTGATTACAAAACTTAAGCCTTGTTCATCATGGTAGGTCCTCAGAAGAGCGATCTATATGAATTCTAAGGCCTACACTTTCAACCAGTCCCCAAGTAATTTATAGCCGTCCCAGAACCTTCTGGGCCTTCACCCAACCTTCCCTGCCATCTACAGACCCGCCACCACCCTCACAAACATCCTCTAACTCAAACCCCACATCTGGTTTCCAATCCTCCAGAATGCCCTTCAAAGTCCACAAAGCCTTTCTGCACTCTTCCCCTTTCAATACCTCCCTCGTTCCAATCCCATAGACCTGCAGTCCCGTCGCCTCATCATCAATGTAACTCACAGCTATCTGACCAAACTCCCTATTGCCTATATCCAGCGGTTTGATATGATACTCCACTGGTCTTTCCGGGAGCGGAAGAGGCTTTGCATGAACCGGTTCCCTTATTGGAAAGTTTTGCGTAAGGTAGGCGCAGGTTCCGGAGGTGGGAGAACAAGACAGGAGTTTAGCGTGTTCGTACCAGTGGAATAATGGGTTGTCTGGTCGGCAGCGGGCCGTATCACCACCGGAGGTTGCTGGTACGGACCTAGGAGGTTGTTAGTTTCTTTTCTTGCTCGTGGCTGCTTTGTTTTTTCTATAGCTAGCAACGATCTCCCTGCTATGAACTAGCTCCCACTTCCCCCATTCCTGAGAAACGGAAAAGAGCTCACCACCCAAAACTGAAATATCCTCTCGTTCCCATGTAGCAAAAAAAGTTTGCAGCTAACAAAGTGCTATTCCCCGGTGCTGAAGTCTGGTTGCTAGGAACTATCACTACTGAGGTTCCATGGAAGAGAACTGATTGTGCCGTTACAGCTGTTCCAACCAAGAGAACAAAAGAGTAAAAGATGCGCTGAAGTTTCATTTTCCTTGTCGAGATATTTTGTTGAAATGAATGAACGATTCAAAGATCAAACTGCTGTTTCGTGTTGACTTAACGAGTCTGATTCGCGTAACACGCCCTATTCATAAAACGCAATGGAACTTAGACTCGACATCTGACATCCAAACACTAATACGTAAATTGAGAAATTTCAAGACTACTCCTCACATTCGGATACATTGCCTAACCATCTGATCCAACATACAACCAACATTCCGATTCGGAAACATTAGAGTATGTCCTCTCGGCGTACAAGCTTATTCAGACTTAAAAAGGCCCGTTGCTGACTCGGCGACTTTACGAAAACGTTTAAAATGCTGCTTACGCCTGCTAGTTGAGATGGGATTCTCGAAGAAATTCAATGCTTATGTCTACACGGTCAGGTATCTTATGGGTGAGGTAATAACGGATGGCGTGTTTTCAGTCAAATTTAAGAGCTGCGAATATAGATATTCTTAGGGGCGAAAGCGATGATTTGCATTAGACGTTTTTCCTATGGGGGACAGCGTGTCCTGAATGACGCGATTTGATTAGATGGTGTGATCTAGAAAGGTACATGATTACGTAATCCAAATCGTCCGAAAACAGGGCTATTGCCGGAGGACGTCCCATTCAGATTTCTAAGGGGGCTAGCCCTCAAGTCCTCGATCCTCACTTCGTTCGAAGTGATAACATATCATATGACGTGAAAAAGTGACTACAGGGGGGCAAGTGGTACCTCTCGTCGGTTTCTCGAGTTCGTCGAGCGTCTGTCATGCCGTGGCTTAACTATTTGAAGGCTAATTACCCTGATACAACTGGGCGGAGATCTCCATGGCCCAAATTCATGCCCTGCATGCTGAAGGTGATGTCTCATTGTCATTTTTAGCTATTGTTGACTCCCCGCCGGAGAAAGAGGCGGAAAACAACTCGAGTTCATACGAGCTTCCACCAGTCCATGGTACTGAATCTCCCTGTCATTACTACCGAAGTAGATCAAGTCCTGTCGGGAATATCAAGAACAAATTAAGTAGTTGTGAGTGGGGTGGAATTTAGTACACATAAATTGTCTAACGAAGTGAGGATGGGGTGTTTGGGGGATCCTCCTAACGAAGAAAAGGCAAGATATCTCACAACATTCGAACAAATTGGAGTCTAAGGGCTTGGGGAGTACTTCAATAGAAGAAAATATAGGTCACATAGGCACAAATGTACGTGATTTGGCACTCTTATAACAGCTAAATAGGTCGAGATCACATAGAATTTTAACGAAGTGAAGCCTAGGAATTTGTTCGGAGAGAACTCTAGGGATTACGACGATATCGAGCAAAAGCTCTGCATACCTACTAGTCGCACCGCTAGATTTGATTGAGGAATCGAGTAGCACCTACAACTTACATTTTCTACGCAAACGGGAAAGAAATTCCATTTCCCAAACAAACGTTCCTGTTCTGTGAATCGTTGAGTCGGCATCGACTTATCAGATATGACATGACCGAGTCACCTGATCATATCTCCCATAGCACGTAACGTCTACTATGAATAGTTATCTTTCCCTTCACTACTGGACCCAAATTCATAAGCTTTGCTGGCCTTGCAGTATCCCATATAATACCCTTTGCGCAAAAATACATCATCTGACGAAAGTTCAACCTCTCTCAAGTCCTCGAATCTACCCCAACGAAAGTTCTTCGATCCAAAAACGTGAAACTTGTCGATACAAATCCTTTTTCCTTAAAACTCGTGGAATGCAATCGCAATGCGCTCTTTCAACTTCGCCTCCACTCTCCGCGCATCGATAATCGCACGAGCATACGGCTGGCGCGAGGCGATAGCTTTATCAACCCCCTCCGAAATTCCACACAGAAGATGCAGTACATATTGACCGAGCAAGCGGGCCGAGAGCATGCGATCAGTTTTAGCTGCGAAAGACCCAAAGCGAATCTCGACATAACTTCCTGGACATTGAAAATCGCGGTGGGTTTCAATGATGAAGACCACGACGTCGAAAATTTGGAGGAGACGCACTAGAAGATCCAGGAGTCAGTATTTCCTGTTGCAGCAAGACTTGAAAGAAAGTGAGGAGATAATGCTGTGTTAGAAAACAAAAGGAGAATACATCCTCGAACAGGAAAAGGGAATGCAATCCGGGGAACATGGTCATGTATTAAGAACAAAGGAATTAGTGAGCAGATTATACTGACTGTAGCAGCTTACGATCATGAGACCTGTAGCTGTGTCGGCTTCGTCGGTAGTCGTTAGTTCCTGGGTATCCGAACTGCTGATGAGGCCAGCTGATATGGTTTTAGCATTGCTTGGAGGTAGGTTATTGCCGACATAGCTTGTTAAAGCATCGATAAATCGTTCTGTGGTTTGGAATAATTGTTGTAACCAACTGGTGTCGATGTTGCTATCTTGTTTGGATGGATTGAGCATTTTATCTCTCTTAGCTGTTTCCACGGCTTTGACAGAGGTGAGACAGCGATATAATTCGAGGTGTAGTTTGGTGAGTTGTTCGACTGGATCATTGGGCGTATCGTCAGGTTGTGGCTGTAAATCTGTGATGCTATCTGGCTTTGTGCTTGCTCCGATGACAGTCGCATCAACACCATGAGTAAATAAGCTTGCCGGAAAATCGTTATACTGTGGGAATGAATAGTTCAGATTTTCTAGCCCGGCAAAGGGAGAACTCGCATAAGAATCTAGTTGAGTTGGAATTGCCCACGACGACCAAATATCAAGATCCGAACCCGTGTATGAGGTTGGAGTGATTGGTGTCACAATAGTGCTGCTGCTGCTGCTGCTATCATTGCTGCTACTGTTACCCGTGTTTTCGCTTTTCTCCACAGATACGTCCACAGGCGTGCACATGGCAACGTCAATCTTATTCGGAGATAGGCCAGCAAATTCAGTACCAGCTCCAGTACCCCTATAGCTAGATGCGGATTCACCGTCAGCCGATGGAGACCACGCTATAACCCCGCAATCACTACCCGCCGTGGACAAATGGCTCGATCCACCTCCGGAACTCGTCGTGCTACCAATTCTACGACTTGTGCCGCCATATCGGGATTTGTTCTTGTACCGAGCACCGTTTATGCTGGCGCTGGCATTATGATTATTGCGACGACAGTAGTCTGTTGGTCTGCCCATGCGCTGTAGCTGTCTGGCAACGCACTCGACGTTGGTAGCCAGGCAACGATCACAGGCATATTCACCAGATGACTTTCGAACACATCGTAGCTTTTGGGTATGACATTTTGCGCATGCAAGTTGTTTATGTGATTTCTGAACGCCAATATTAACACCTTCGTCAGAGAAATCGAGGAGGCGCTCGGAGTGAAACACACTGGTATTCGCCGACAACTGTTGGATGTTGTCTTGTTGGGGAGACATAGAGTTGGATCTTTGATTGGATATGGATGTCTGGAAAGTGCCTGTGGAAAGAGTTAATCTCTATTTTCGTTTTGGATTTTATTCTTTGTTTGGAAGAGGTTGTAACCTATAGGTAGTGTCTTTTGGGACAATCTGGGATAAAAGTATTAACATTTATTATGTATCGTAGTTTTTTATTGTATATCGTATTCGCATGTCGTGATGTCGTAATATCGTAATATCATGATATCGCGATATCCGCGATATCATGATAATTATAAGTGGCCTCACTTCTCGCTTCGTCTTATTTGAAACTTATACTTCAATAAGCAACACCATTTTTTACATATAGCACCTTTTTTATACTTCAATCCTTCAAAAATGAAGCTATTCCCAACTTTTGAAAGCTACAATCAATAAAGTTATAACAACTTTTTGAAATATAAAATTGTAAAAATTGTTTTTGCGAATCTAATAATACATTTTTATTATAATCTAATACTTAAATCAAAAGTTATTAATAATTGTTAGCTTGCTGACATATATATTCTTGCTGTCCGGGTGCGGGGTAACGTATTTCCGAGTAAGGAAATCATTCTCACATGTTCGCTTAATGAGTCCCTGTTTGAGCTTTCTAATTGGTTACATTTAAAATCTAAAAAATGATCCTAGCTTTTTTAGTTCAATATTCATTTAGATCAATATTACTAATCAGCTATATTAAATAAAATAGTAAATGAATTTTTATATTAAAGTAAAATTTAAAATATAATTAAAATTAATAAATATATTATATTTATAAATTACAATTTGAATCTTTTTAAAATTAGAAAATTTTTAATTAGTTAAAATACTTTAAACTGATTTTATTATATAAAAATGCATTAATAATTATAAAAATAGTTATAATTACAATTATAAATATCGTTCATTTTCTCCTTCATCTTCTCAGAGTCTTATCTAATCTTCCCCTTTAAAATAATTCAGATAATATTACTACTCTGGTTCCTCTCGTTTCATTCGCTTACGTAGTCTTGGCATAATTTCTAAATTCGTCTGAGATTCGTGTAGGACCCTCGAGGCCAACTGAACGGATCTCCCTGCCACTCGCGACCTCCCAACTTCTTCCAATCCACCCAAACTCCCTGATTTTAGCGTCAAAGAGCTTGAGATATAACCCTATTTCGCAACGGAATTTTCGAGCGCTTCTATCTCTACGTCTGCGAGCTCGAATTGATATCAAATACTTTTCCTACTGGTGGTTTTGAAGCCACAGGGGTTTCGCCATGTTGGGTCCTAAGGGTGGCATGAATTGGAAGGCTACAAAGGCACAATTACCGCCTGCCAGAGCGATATGGGTATTTCTTACAAGGACGCGATTTTTACTGTGTGTAGCGTTGGCTGGTGTCGTTGTATTATTATGGAGAGGAATTAGCACTTCAGCACAGGAGATGCAAAGGTAAGCACTCAAATGTGGTCAATTAGTAATTGCCATACACTATGAACGACACTGATTTTTGTGACATTTTTAAAGGTATTATTGTTGGGGACCTTCGAAACCGCCGATGCAAATGACATTGAATGAACAAGCCGACTGGAACGCGCATTTACAAACACCAGTTATTTTTAATCATCATGAACCGGTGGAAGTCAACTCCAGCACTATCAAAAGTATCGACCTCAATCCTATCAAATCCACTACAAAAGCTATTGCAAACGAAGAACGAATCTTGATTTTGACCCCTCTCCGAGATGCCGCGTCATATTTGCCAAAATACTTCGATTTACTCTCACTCTTGTCATATCCACATCATTTGATAGATCTTGCTTTCTTGGTTGGCGATTCCTCCGATGATACTCTTGCTGTACTCGCAGCAGAACTCGAAAGAATTCAGGATGGAAAGGAAACTGCCGCCTTCAACAGTGCTTTGATTGTTCAAAAGGACTTCGGTGCGGTTTCGGGTCAAACCGTCGAAGAACGTCATGCATTTGCGGCACAAGCACCCCGAAGAAAGATTATGGCTCGTGCTAGAAACTACCTCTTGTCTGCGGCATTGAAACCGGAACATTCGTGGGTATATTGGAGAGATTCCGATATTGTCGATAGCCCTGAGAAGATCATCGAGGACTTCATTGCTCACGATAGAGATATCATTGTACCAAGTATGGAATCTCTCTTTCAACAGGATTTGCTACAATTACTGACTTTGGCAGATGTCTGGTTCCATCGATACCGTGACGGGGTGGATATCGAGGGTCGATGTGAGTCTAGACCACATTTTGAAGGAAGCGTGCGGTAAATGCTAATGATCTACAGTTGATTACAACTCATGGATCGAGTCAGATAAAGCACTCAAGTTGGCCTCGAAGCTTGATAAGGACACAGTTATTGTAGAGGGTATTTACCAAAATGAAGATATTTTGTGGCCCAACGCTGATCATCCTCCAGGTTACAAGGAATTCGATACCGGTCGTACTTACATGGCTCTGATGGGTAACTGGAGAGAAAACAAGGACGAGGAAGTTAAGCTAGATGGTATTGGTGGAGTCAACATTATTGTGAAGGCAGACGTCCATAGATCAGGTAATGATTTCGGACATATTGGAAAGAAGTGAAGACTAATCCAACTATAGGAATTAACTTTCCAGCTTACGCATTCGAAAATCAAGCCGAGACTGAAGGATTCGCAAAAATGGCCAAGAGAGCAGGGTATGAGGTAATTGGATTACCCAACTATGTGGTCTGGCATATGGACACTGAGGAGAAACCCGGCAACAATATTTGAGATGCCACTGTATTGAGAAATTCGTTCGGGCACGTCTTAATGCATATACGGAATTTTTTTATGTGAGAAAGAGAAGATTGGATTCGGAGGGGAACCAACATTCAAGAAAGGAGGAAAAATAATTCCCCCCACTTACTACCTTCGAAGGGGGTCATTTACTATACCCTTTGAATTTCTTGTACCGAGATTTGTTTCATTCTGGGGGGGTCAGGGAGTTTGATCATATTCATGAATGAAGATACGGGCTGGCTAGGGCTTTGAGGGCTTGAGGACTGGCAAGCATGGTGCAAGGGCAGCATACCATTGTAATAGAAATGTCCCAATTGCAATTTGTTTATTGTATCTGGTTTCACTGGTTCATTGGCTCAACTGGATGAATGAATGGGATGGTGGACACATAATGAGAATGAGAATGCCAATTACCAATGCAAATACGATTGAGATGAGATGAAATGGTATGGAGATGAAATGGTATGGAGGTTGTGAAATGTGTAAATGTTGGATGTTGGATGTTCCTACGGATATGTATGGGTCGTGGGTGGATGGGTGAGTTTGAGAAATTGGGGGGTGGGGGAGAGTACTAGGTAGTATAGGAGGGTAGTTTGGAAATGGAATAGTTCATACTCAAGTCATTCTTGTTCTTGTTCTTGTTCTTGCTTGTCTGTTGTTTTGATTTTTGGAACTCATATGTCGTGTGTTTCTGTACTTGTTTGCTTCTGCTGCCTTGTGACTGTATGGTATAAATAGCTT
>NGKG01000010.1:1161525-1178067 GCA_002162505.1 Myriosclerotinia scirpicola | reverse complement strand
TTGTTTTTTTTGGAATGCCTGAAGAAGTCTTTGCAGGCAGCAGGGATGGAATATTAATGCGGATTTTGAATTAAAATGGAATGTGTTAAATATCAAGTGGTATTGAATGATCGTTGGTATGTACCGATACCGAGATCTACTGGTTCCTGAGCAAGAAAAGATTTTCTTAATCTTGCTTGCCTTGCTTCAAGTTGCTTGATATTCTCTGGTAAGGTTTTATTGGGGAGGATGTTAAATGGATTATGGATTTGTTTTGAGTGGAGGGAAAGATTCTCTGCCGCATTCTTTTGATTTTGGTGCTGAAGCTATGGGGCTAGTTTTGATCGGTATAAATCGTAGTAGGAAGGGAATAAGCGTTTACTTCTTGATAGAATACTGTAGGTGTGACTGGATTATATGGGGTACGGATGGAAAGGATCGGGGGGTGTTGATTGTATCGCTGGTGGATTGGATGCTCTGGACCTCTGGTATTTATATTATGTATCACTTGAGGTTATCGAGTGGCTTGTCTATTTATGTACTCTATGACTTTATATTTCACATGTCAATGATACTTTGGGTTTTGAGATCGCGGTGGAGGGTGTAGGTCTTTAACTTTTAAGGGTCTAAGGGGTGGGAGTTGTTTTGATTGGAATATTTGTAGGATGCTGAGACTCTGTTCTGAGTGTTCGTTATCGGTTGTGGGATTTCTGAATGGGAAGGGGTGGGGGTTGTTCTACACTGGGACGGGTGGTTTGTCTGATATGGAGCTTTTGAGATCTAATAGGATATTGGGTATGTGGATGAAAGGGGAGATTGATGAGATGGCTGCACTTAGTAGTGTTGCTTTTAATGCGAGGAGTACCGCTTAGAGATCTGTCGAGTTTGACCATCCTTCTGCTCTTTTCTGCTCCGGCTTTTCGAGGATCAAGCTCGATGAATGATGGCTTGAATCGCGGATAAATATCTTTCGAGGGAGAGCCAGTATTGTAAGGACACTCTGATAATTTAGCTGTATTGCGATATATGAAGAAAGATACAATTATACCATCTAGTGGTTAACACTTGCGCCTTGAATTCATGTGTGTTAGTCATTGAATCCAAGATCCTAGTCTTCGCTTAAGCAGTGAAATTCACAACAACTTCGTATTTTTGGAAGCCGAGAAATACACCATAGACTTGCATGTCGAGAATCAATATGATAACATATCTATAGACATGTTGCACAATATGCGTCCTCCACTATCGGCAATGATCACTCCCTGGCCTAAACACGCTACACTGCACATTGCAGATCTCACATCCATTTATATCCCTCGTTCCGTCTCTTCATGGTTGTATCTTCTAAACTGTTTCAACGGTGACTCCTTTTTTGACATATATACCGTCCCCTTTATGTGACTGCAACTCAATCTCGTTACCTTGAATTTCTGCATGTCTCATGTACACGTTGTCTGGCAACAAATTTTCATCTGATACTGTCTTCACATAATTCTTACCATTCGCCGCGTCGACTGATGGTGGTTCTGTGTGTTGTCTACTGCTTAATCCATTACGCAGTGAATCCAAGAGCGAGATGAGAGAGGCAGTGGGTAGTAGTTCGCTCAGAATGGGACGGATACTTGGTCCGCAAGCAGCAAGTATGCCTATCTGGACTTCGATCAAGTTCCAGACAGATATACCAGTCAATGTTACTAAAGAATGGGTTAGTAGATAGCAAGGTAGTTCCTATGATGATGAAGCGTCACTCACGGATTGCATCTGACTGGTAGTAGCCCAGACTAGCGGTGATGTAAATATATGCCTTGCCAATACTAGCACCGACAGACCTGCGTCCTGTTAGAAACTTTACTACTGTAAATGATTAAGTATTTTTTTACTTACAAGAGACCCATCATGAAAGTCGCAGCCACAAGTAATTTTCGGTGAAGGGGCATCCTCAGTGACCAAATCTAAACGCCAAGTTAGCTTTCAGACTATGTCAAATGGAATAGGTATAATGAAGTAATCACCATTGGCAATGGTATTATGAGCGTGATGAAGTCCGTGCCAACATCGCTTCCAACCATAGCCCACCCTGTAGGGATTGCAGAACCGCAATGTTGTAAATATGCCGTTGGTGTGCTAAATAACGCCAGAAGATGTGATCCACATTCAAGTAATCCCGCAAGTACAAACCCCGTCGTCCAGCAAACAACAACGATCAACCAGAGGATCAAAACTATTCGGAAGATGGGGTTGCTGGAGAAAATGCGCCAGTAAAAGAAAGTCACGGTCAATTTGATGAGACCCACGGTGAAGATCCCCAACAGCAAGAAGGATAGTTCGATCTAAAAATGTTTGAACAGATGTTTATACATTCCCATAGAGTATACTTACATGCTTGGCCTTGTTCAAACGCCCTGTGACTGCTTTTGGATCACTGAGAGTTCCACCTAGAGGGTAGGCAAGAGCATGTTTGCTAACTCCTGTTCAACTGTATCAACTCTCTATGATCTCAACTACCCCTGACAATTACTTCAGGGCGAGTAGTGCGGAAATACCATAGATTTGTACAACCGTCAGGTCCGTCGAACAGATCAGCGCTGCGAGTATTAGCCAGTCTGTGGCTGTATTTTTGATTCCTTTTCTATGGTTCGAGAGAAACCGGAGGGCCACGAAGGAAATTGCAAGGAGCTCGAGAATCACTGCAGCTGCAATGATGCCACCAGGGTTATCGTAAGCCATGTTGGAGATGATTTTGGTAAGTCAACAATGATGAAGTTTTGTTAGAGAGAACAAGTAAAATAAGTCTCTTGGAGAGCTGGTAGGATAAATAGCATCTCTCTTATTCGGTAGTATACAGTCAGGGAAGTTTCAGCGAGTGCTGGCATCTCACTTACATTTTGAATTTGTCAGACGGCGTATTTAGCCTACCTCGTTGTAAACCTCAATCAAAAAATACAACATTGTCAAGCACTCCTGCTCCTCGACAGATGCAATTGTGTGGCGGCTGCTTTGTCGACAGCAGTAATCGGTGTTGGAGATTAGGGATCGGTTCATAGTTTCCAAGTTTGAAGAAATGTACATGCAGTTGAAAGTTGGTGATAATGCAGCTGGGCTAAAGTTGGTGATAATGCAGCTCGGTTAAAGTTGGTGATAATGCAGCTGGGTTAAAATTGGTGATAGGTTGGTTGAGCATTTTTGTTTCATGAGGGAAAATGATGTATCACTGTTGTAAGAACTAATAATGTCTACCATTATAGGGCTTGGCATATGCTACGCCGCAGTAAGCGCTGAGCCGCTGCACAACATTACCCATTCGGTTGCAACAACCTCAAGAAAAAAAAAATCTGTACGAGACCTTCAAAGTTCAAACTTCAAAGCCATTCATTATAAGACTTTGCCCCACGCGAACGAAAAAAAAAGGCACTTACCAAGCTGTAGACAGCAACCAGAATGTCACCTTGTATGCACAAAACAAATGCATGGTGTATATGTGCATGCATGTCAAAGAATGTAGTGCTGTCTCTATTGGGTCTGAATACGATCAAAGGATCAATTCAGAATCTCAGATATATACCAAGTAGCCAGCACGGAAAACAGGTAGGGATTTGACTTTGTGGTGCGGCGAAGAAATCAATCTCTTATCACACTACGAACTGATGGTGACATTGATCTCCTGCTCAAATTAAAACAAGCCTAACGATACCCTTGTGCATTATATAATACTAATATTTGGTAGACCGTATTTTGAGTGCATTGTTATCCCTACACAAGGTGTAGATCTATACATCTAAAGTCTCCGCTAAACTTTTGATATATGCACAGCGTTGAAAGAGTTTCTCCCGACTAATCTGTCTCTTCAGTTGGTGAGACTCGAAGGAATCCATCGAACCGAAGTTGAGGGTGTCTGCCAAGACCTGTTGCATTTTCCCAACGTCTGCAATGATTTCACTATCTGCTTCTTCTGTCAAGTGTACCGATCCGGTTCCGTAAGGTCCTCCAATTACTTGGATTTTGAGTTCGTAAGGTATTTGATCCGTGTCTTTAATCGTTCCATACGACTCTGGCCATTCCTCGAACTGTTTCTGGTTCTTTGATTCAGATATGGGATCTCCACTATAGGCAAAATTGATAAGACTTCTTGTAAATAACTTAGAGAGTTCTTTATCTTCTTGGCTCATTTCGAGTTCAGGACATACACCATTGAAGATGTAATTGGTGTCAGATCCGTGTGATACTCTCACGTATGGCATTCCTGCAGCCTTCCAGAGTGGCGCCAAGGTACTTTGGTTCAAATCGTACAGCCTCACTCCGGAAAATCTTGAGTCGAAGTTCTTGTCTTTACGTGTATGCTTTACCATGTGGTATCCAAAGTCAATGGATGAACACGTAAATAGAATATCTCGCAAAATTCGTGATAATCGAAAGTAGTGGATCGAGATCTCAGGATCCGTGGGATCTTTATTCAAGTCATAGTTAGACTTTTCTTCTTCAAAACTCGATATGTCATACAAAGAAAATAACTTTGTGAACTGTTCTGAAGATATTGCATGCGAGAATTGTTTAATAGGTGATTTCATATCCTCCTCGGTAACGACGAGATGCCCTGGACCTGCGTTCATTGCGCCGTCGTCTTGAGTCCAGCCAAATACCATTCGAAGCCCTATTTAAACAATTAGACATTGAACTGAAACATTTGAACACATGCATACGATTTACCTTTGACAAAATTTCCCTTGTGCATCAAGTTTGATTGGCGATCTGGGATAAAATCTTCGTCAACAGAAGGGATAAATGTAAAAAGTCCAGCTGGTGGATGGTTCGCTATCGAATATCCCATTGCAGTTTGAATAAGCTCTTCCATAGGTAGCTTTCTTAGACAAGCGAGTAGTTCAGAATCCTTTCCCTCACAGCCGTTCTTCTGTGCTACAGCCCTGGTGTGGTACTCTGTTGCGTCGCTCGTGATATTCAATGCCGTTCCTGGCGGGCCTGACATTACCCAGGCCTGTTGAAAAGGAGCTCCCTTCTTTCCCCCATAAGCCATTGCCTGCAGAGAAATAAAAGTGCCTCCAGCACTCAAGCCATAAACTGTGATACGATTTGGATCTCCTCCAAATGATTTAATGTTCTCCTTGACCCATTCCAAAGCAACGCGTTGATCTCGCATGCCGACATTTAGAGATTTGACATCTTTCAGCATAGGTAAACGCGCAAAGCCAAATATGTTTAAACGATAATTGATCGCGACGTATATTATAGGCTTCCCGTCGGCTACCGACAACTCAATTAGTTTATCGGGATCGGTATGGGGATCCGAATTGGAGCCTTTGACAACTCCTCCTCCATGTACCCAAACGACGACGGGAAGATTACTCGTGGGCTTCAGGTTTGCAGGACGCGCTATATGTAGGTTGAGGCAGTCTTCACTCATCTCATCTATCTCCGAGAAGAAGGGCGGCATGGCATCTTTGAGTTGAGGACAAGCTGGGCCAGGGATAGAGGCGTCGAAGACAGTACCTAGCGCAGGTATAAAGGGCTTTGGAGGGGCAAAACGATTCTCGCCAGATGTGTCTTCAGCGAATTTGACATTATGGAAATGCTCGACAGTGCCCAAAAGTATTCCATAATAGCTCGCTTTGCTTTGTTTCAAGGACACAGTCGGGCTTTGCTCAGCTTTGGTGTCTGGATTTGCGGAAACAAAAGCGTACGTAAAAGCTATCAAATTAAATGGTACGAAATCCAAACAACGCATGACTGCAAAAATTGAAGGTGGTGAGTACTTCGACAAAATAAGGTGATTTGGAATAATGGTAAATGGTAAATTGCAAAAGAAAATTCTCTCGTGTAGGAATAGTCAAGAAATAGAGCGAGATGGTTGCAAGCCGGAAGTTTAGAAGTCGACATGTGTGGTGGGGGGCACACTTCACAAGGGCAAACAAATCGGGAACAAAAATGCATTGTCCGGGGCGGGTATCATACCTAGTAGACTCTTGGCTAAAAAAATTGATGTAGAAATAATAAATTCAGGGCGTAGAGTTAGAGAATGCATCTACAAATCCAATCGTTGGTTGAACTTGAGCCTAGACCAATCACTTCCGAATACCCATGCATGTGCATAAAAATGCATATGCGCCAACCATGACGGATTTGACCTTCTCTGAAGGTGAATCAGTTGTCAAAGTTGTCAATACCAACCCCAATCACTCCCCCTCGCTTCAAAATGCAGAGATCGGTATCAAATTCAGATGAGCCATCTCGCTCTGTGATAGCTTTAGTCTCAGCAGTGTCTAAATTGATCAAATTCAAAACTTCTCCATAATGTAAAGGGCTTAGACATACAAGGAAGAGGAAGAGCTGACGCTGACCACAAGGAGATCAGAAAAATGGAGGTAAATTTGAGGAACTGCATCGTGTCGAAATGTATTGAGAATAGCAAAAATACTAGGTTGTTGCCGAGAGACGGTTCGAGGTATCTGTTATCGTGAGCGGGAGTTTCGCATCCAGACAAGGAGACATATATACCTTTACTTCTTCACTTCGAAGTTTGCCCTTGCATCATTCAAGCCTGTGTAGGCAGACCTTGCACTCTTATAGACGTGTTGGTCAGACTTTGAATGAGAACAGGTGATATCGTGGCCTCCTTGGATGAGAGCAGGGCCGGAGCCTAAACCATCCTTGGATATACGACCGTAGTCCCGATGTTGATATATTACTTGTACTCAAAAAAGTTACTCGGATTTGCATGTCAACCCCGCATATTCGAATTGCACTGTTGCAACCAACAAACTTACTCGGTCACGCTTGCAAACATGGATTCAATATAATGCACTAGCTGGAAAGTTCAGGAGCGCTAATCCTAATTAGAAGAGTGCGCATAGGTTATCTATACAATAACTTCGATCTTTATCCTTCTCTTCTATGCTGGGAGAGTTAATCTCATACCGGGGGAAGATAAGCCCACCTGTTTTGTAATTCCAGATTGTATGTAATGCAACCAACAGTTACCAACTCGTTAGACAACTCCGATTGTAACTGCCGTTCTGAAATTCGTCAGCAATATCATTTTATTACAAATCCTTGTGATTCCGCAACCAACCCTTGGTTTCATGAGCCCCAAATTCCCCATCTAGCGCCCATTGTTCTCTTTTATCTAACAACTTTTTGAAGGAATTTTTGACAATAGCAAAAGTATTTGTGTGAGGAGCAACTTTAGTCTCTTTTATATTGAATGGTACCATGACAGCAGAGAAAGAGCCACTGTACTCACAACTCGATGGGAGCGATGAGGGATTTCAAATTCCAGTCCCATCGCATCACTCGTTGCCTAGACTTACATGGAAAAGATACTTCTTCATGCTTCTTGGCATATTTTCCACCAGTCTTGTGGCCATTTTGATTCTTGTCGTAACTCACTCAACACGTTGCGCATGCCCTATGGACAAAAGTGGTGTGATAATTCCGTATTGTGAGTTGTGAAGCACAAATCGCAAGATGCTCTGGTACTGAAATTTGATTACCCATAGCTCCAGCAGACGGACAGTTTGGTTATGTGAACAGGTTTCTTACCAGTGATCCAGATACACCCAAATTCATGGGAAGGCCAAGACCTGAGATGGATGACGCATGGCACCAGTTGCTTGAAGGTAAATCCTCTCTTGAAAATGGAGAAGTAGACTGCTTAACAAGGATTGCCTAGGAACTTTAATCCGCGTCAATGAAAAAGAACTCAATATGGCAGGCAATAGCACATCAGTCGAGTACAATGAGGGAGGCTATGTTGCGGGGCTCGGATTATCTCATACACTTCACTGCCTGGTAGAGCGAATCCTCATCTCGAAGAATCACATATCGTGCTAACCCCAACGACTTTTAGAAACGACTCAAACAATACATGTATCCAGATTACTATTATTCACATGAGGAACAAGACTGGGAAGAACTAGAGTCCCACGCTGGTAACGTCATAACATCATTCTGAAAGCCAGATCAAAAGCTGACATGCGTTTGAAGATCACTGTCTCGAAAGTCTGCGCCAGATCATCCTCTGTCACCCCGATACCTCGGTGTATACGTTAGAATGGACACGGCATAGCAGGGTAAAACCAACAGTGAGAGTACCGCAACCACACGCTTGCGCAAATTGGCCAGAACTACACAATTGGATGAAGGGCCGTGCAGGACTGACGGAAAAAATGGTGCCGCCGCCAGAATCACTGTATGCTGATAAAGTGCCGGCATAGTCATCACTTGATAATTGATATACTCTCGAAATCTCTTGGACTTATATTGTAAGCAGCTGATTGTAAGGTGTGACGGATTCCAGTCTGTAGACTGGCACCTATTAGTTGAGAATATTCAAAACCCTTCTATGCGATTCTCTACCACTATACATCATCAATATAAACCAGCTATAGAGCCCGCTTATAGTCTTCGCTCTTCCACTTTGTAATAAACGATTATAAGCACTTCTCACCATATCGTCTGTCATCCTTTTCAGCAAGCTCCATTATCTTTGAATCCGGAGGGGGAGCTTTCAGAGCCTCTTGACCGCCCATGCTGCGTCGCACGATGTCCACTCTTCTCTAATCTTGTGCCTCAGTAATACTTCATAGCAATTATCTTTGAATGTTGCAGATCTCAGAAGGCGACTGACCGCTTCCCCACCCTTCCTTTCTCATACTTTGACTAACGATTAGCCACGTCTTTTTTCAAAGCTTCAATTATATGTAGCAACAGGCAGATTCTGCATTCATTCTAGCCTCGGCAGGATTTTATCCTCTATTGTGTT
This sequence comes from Myriosclerotinia scirpicola, assembly GCA_002162505.1. Lineage (NCBI taxonomy): Eukaryota > Fungi > Ascomycota > Leotiomycetes > Helotiales > Sclerotiniaceae > Myriosclerotinia > Myriosclerotinia scirpicola. Next base: position 1,169,315 of record NGKG01000010.1, on the reverse strand, counting down.
TATGAAGGCAATTACTCTCCGCAGCTATGGAAGAGGTCGGCTCGAATGAGGCCCCTGAGTCATTTGGTTGTTTTCCTACCCACATGCTTTGGTCACCAAGAAGGCCTCATAGAAAATATAAAATCCACCGGCCCTAACTTCATCGAGCTTCTCGGGTCCGGTCAGATTTGTGGCGCCTTTTTCGTCAAAATCTATTTTTAATGCAAGCATCAACAATGATCGACGTTCAGAAGCGCGGGACATGGGATTTCCAGTGACATGAATCCCCAGCGGCAAAATTCTAAACTTTTCTTCATATACTGCTGACTGGCCAAAAAGTGGGCCACCAGAGGGCGAGTGAGAAAGGACGTTCATTGTCTGAATCAGGTTTGAACATTGGTGGTCTTTTGTTTAAATCAAACAGTAAAATTGAGAGCTTTCAAACTGCAGCCACTATTTCCAGTAGCCGCCACAACCACTGCCGCCAGAAATTAGGGTTGTTTGAACGAACTTTGTAATAGTAATAAAATGTACGACGATATGTGATAATCTGGTAGTGATGCGACAATGCAAGCTTAAACGTGACCAGTGGCCTTTTGAGATATACAAAAGTTTTCCTTCTCCATTTGATTTGCTGAGAGGTACTTGATGGATATCAAAAGTTAGTCACCAGAGATCCGGGGGGGNNGGGGATAATACCTTTTGGGGATAGGGTTTCAGTGTGATGACAACAGGTAGAACGACACTTGAGTGGTGAATTGAGATTAAGATCTGAGACCTTTTAACGTGTTTTCCTTAACCATCCATCTCCTGTGTGTAGGTAATGCTTTTCTCCTTGAACGTTCAAATAGTTACTCTCCATGCTTTGAACTATCAAGAACCGGTAAACAAATACATAAAACTACTCTTACCTCAAACGTTTGCCAAATCTAGAGGATGGTGGCTGAACCGCCGCACCAAGACATTTCTCAGACACACGAGCATCAGGAGATCACTTAATCGGCCTTGGTATGGCAGTTCAAAACAAACCTCAGATTCGATCATAGATTATTTTGGTGGAAATGAACCAGAAATGTAAGAAAAGGTAAATATGGGGCTTCACTATATTCATGCATCGGGTCTTTGAGAACGAAATTGACTGGATCTATAAGAAAGCAAGGAGAGTTCTAATATGTTCTTTCCTCAAATCACTAGAGTCTACTAAACTCTCCTCTGAGCTCTCACGTACACAGCACACAACACCTGATTTTCCCGTAACGCACTGAAAGTTCTCTTCTCAACAAAAGTTATCCGCTATCTGAATTGAGAGATGGGGGTTTCAAGGCCCTAGAATATATAATCGCCACGACCACGTCGCTTGGGTATCACCCTGACCTCGGAGTAGGCCTACTACGCCCAATAATAGATGTCATGAGTCAGGCTTCGTGATAAATCAGAAAACAAATGGCTGAGAAGTCTAAGGATAAGTGAAGAGAAGGTCGCAGGCCTTTTAAGATGTGCAACGAAAGGCAAACTGGCGGGCATTTTGCGTGATGCTCCAGGAACATACCGGGGACTACCTTTCATTAAGCTTTCGCCTTGAAACTATCAAAAACCATGGACCCCCACCACCAACGGTGATGTTGAATTTCATGCCCAATCAATCATTTGATGGGACAGGTAGAATTTGTGCAAAAAGGTCTCCAGCCTTTTGAATTATGCAACAAAGTTGTCAATCTCCTGTAATATGGATAAAGACTTGCATTCAGATTCCAACAAGTCATCGCTTTCACAGCGACCACAGTTGAGACCAGATAATTAATGAAAAGAATTATCTAACTGGATCTTGTGTACGATTTTGTGGATATGAAGGGGCCACCTGCCTTTTGACATATGCAACATCTTATTTTTCTCTCTTCTTGGTGATATGTTTTACTTCCTCGTGCGTTTTTTTTTTGCTGTGACTTTGTCTTGGTGGTTGGCTAATTCGATCATGGTCTTGCCTTGTGGATCAAGAAATGAGAAACTGTATTCTCATGAAGGGATTCAAAACAAGTGGAGAGATATCGTCCTTGTTTTCAGGTCGCCGATTGAGAGATGCAACAAAATCTCTGTCCTTTGAAAGTGGATGGATATGATTTGCCTTTGATTCTAGCACCATTAAACTTCGGTCAAAAATCCACTAGCCCTTGTACGAGTGGAAACTGTCCTTGGGCATCGTTTCTATCGTGGATTTAAACACAGTCTGTAGGAACACCAAATCGCCGAATGAGAAATGCAACAGACCTTCCATTTGCTCAGCTATTGGCCATCCCTTTCCCATGCGTATGGGAATATGACTCAAGGGGTTGACGGTGAGGTTTGACTGGAGCCAAGTATTGAGCTTCTATTCCACCAGCAGACACTAGGTAACCATATAAGCTTTTGGAAAAACATCTCCAGGTCGCCGACATTCTCAGATATGCAACAAACCGTTTTCTTCTCTTTTAATTGGGCTCAAATCCATCTTGAATATCATTCCACCTCGCCTCTCCCGCCAGCTCGCTTCCACTCTTAGCATCTCAGCCTCATAAGTTTCACCCATGTTACCCTTGTCGGCGACACTAATCCTCTGCAAGGAACCACCAGGTCGCCGACCTTTTTAGACGTGCAACAGATCCCATTATTATTACTACAAGCGATCAATTTGTAACTTCTTCAAGATGAAAGATCCATGAAGATGTCTCGGGTCATCGGGTGATCACGGACTTTGCTTTTTCCGTTAGTTTCTCCGAAGCGAAGGAATATGTCTAGGGAGTCTAGGCCCACTCATGGTCGCCGACAATGACAACGCAAATTGGAGAATCATTGGATGAAAGTTCACGATGAAAGTTTTCTGTTTCTAGTGGCGCTTCTTGAAAATATCAGGCTTTACTCGGGTTCCACAATGTTCAACGAAATCAACGAGATCAACGCTCTTCTGCAGTATCCCGAAAGTGACATGGCTATCAACCAACCACACATGTGCCACACTTGAGCCACACTCGTTGTGAAGCATCCAAATTCAACGACATCAAAATATCTTTCACCAGAAACGTCAACTCTTCTTTCACTCTTTTTCAAGCTCATTTGTTTCCACAATCGCTCTCAATATTGCCACATCATTGATCATAATCCTAACCATAACCGAATGTCTCCACAATAACATTAGCCGATGATTACTGATACTGATCCCAAATTGACGCGACCCCCGAAACGACCTCTATGGTATCCAGATGAACTATTGGTGTCATTACTTACGAGTCATACAACATGAGGTCGGCGGCCTTTGAAGATATGCAACATTTCCGTTGATGAGTATTGATTGGAATGATTAGGCCGGGGTTGTCAGCGTGATAGATTGCAGTTATGCCGGGTTGGGGGGAGAAGGATGAGATGAGGTTAATGATAGGTCTTTCCTGCTACTGCGGAGACATCATTTTCCGCTACCTACACAGTTCTGCAACTCAACCCGAGTTAATCCCCTGCGAGTGCAGAGGTCAAGACCGTTATAGATGTGCAACAATCTTTCTTTACATTCATCGTGTACTTTTTTGCGTGCGGGGCTTTTCAATAGTCTACCAGAAGGCCGCATTTGAGGTCGCAGTGGAGAATGTGCTTCCCTCTCGTAACTTAATGCCCAATAATATCTTATTCCTGGTAAAGCGCATCTAGGATATCTGTAGTCTGCATGGTCTTATCTGCAGTCGAGAATATGACCTGACCATAGGTGACCCAAATGAGATGTGCAACAAATCGATGTTTACTTGACCCTGGGCTTAAATCTGGTATGGGTAATACACCATCCAGATCTGGGGTGTAAGTGTTACTATCCCCCCCCCCCTGAGCAAAGGTTAAATATTTTGGCGTACTCCAAGCCCAAAATTCAACCTTTGCTCAGGGGGGATAATAGTTCTAATAAACGTTTCAATGACCTAGATTCTCTTTCTATATACTTTGCTCACAAGAAAGCGTTTGTGCATCTACACGTACCGTACGTTGCTATATAAAGTTCCTTGGAACCAATATAATAAATAGTCTAAAGATATATTCTATAAGATATCAAAATTTTGATTATCTAGTCTATAGTAACTCTCGACCTCAATCTCCAACTGTATACCAAATATAAAAGCAAATCATCAAAACAAAACTAAGCAATAAACCGCACACTTCTCAGCACCACACCATGTATTCGCTCCTAAGATCCCTTTCAATAGCACATACCGTCCCTCCGTCCGACACACCGGCTTCCTTTCTCGCCGAAGAATGATTTCAGGGTTACGGTATTAATGTAGCCGTTCATTTTGGTGGCGCCATGGTTAGAGAAGGGATTAGTGGTGAAGTCGTGAGCGGCTAGGACGGCAATGATTCTGTAAAAGGGGGCTGAAAAATAATAAGGGCTGTGGGGATGAATCGTTGTCAGTTCCATCTACCGTGTTCGCGAATCGTTGATATGTAGAGCATTCAGCGCCTTCTCTCGAGTTTTTAGAGACCTGTGGGGGAACGGTTTTAGTTATCGAGGATTCAGGAACGAATAGGTAGTAAATACTTTTGAATATACGCAAGAACTAGGTCATGTTCAATGAATTAATATCGCCTCCATTGAGACAAGCATCATCCTGTTGTAGTCAGTAGCTAACGCAATCAAGAAGCGGAGAAGAGGGACTTATTCTGACAACTGGAACTTCACCCTCATAGTTATCATGAGAGTAAGAGATGGCATGAGGATGAGAGCCAAGCAAGCTGTCTAACGAGACCAGGGGTATAAGGAGCACTAATGGATTAAGTCGATGTTGTGAGGACACTGGAGAGAAGAAAAGCGAGGGTATGTACAGTAACCGCGATCTTCTATTAGCCAGATGTTAAAAACACACCTAAAATAGCTATTTTACTATATTTTCAATCACAAAAAAATATTACTTAATATTAATATAATCAATTAAAATTTTATATATATATTCTTTCGATATTAATAAATATACAATTTAAATCTTATATATTTTTAACTATTATAATATAGTTTTTTATATTGTTAAAGTTTTTGTTTTAAAAAGTTCTTGGTTTTCGCTTAATTTACTAGTAAAATTGTATGATTTTTTAAAATTTCAAAAATACTAATTTTATATTAAAATTTTATAATCAAAAAAATTCTAAAAAATAAATTATCTTATTTTTATTAAAATTTGATTAAAGTTTAATATACATACAAAATTTCAATCAATTTTATCTATATTAGTTATAGTTTTCTTATAATTGAAAATATAGTAAAATGCTTATTTTAGGTGTGTTTTTAGAAAGTGGCTAATAGAACATCGCTAGTACTGTAGATATAATAGTGGTAAGATCGGGAATAGCGTTGAAAGCTTGGGTCAAATGAGTGACGGTTAGGAGAGAGGCCAGATAGGGTAAGAAGGATTGAGTAGATCAATGAGGTCAAGGTTAATTTTTGCAAAAGTGATAATGACATTACGGTGGATGAAAGCCATGAGTAGATTAGTAGCTGCGTTTAAACCCGGGCATGAGATATGAATCTCAAATTTTCAATTACTTCAGAACCAATAAATGCATGTGCATTGTGCAGAAAATGCAGAGACATCGATGAATTGATCGAGGGGGTTGAAGTTGGTAGATGAGATTTGGCGATATTCAATATCTGCTACGTAATAGGTGATCCCCAAGGCAACAATTTATCAGAGGGTAAAGAAAAGAAGTTCACGGTGTGCTTATATATACAAAGAATTAATGCAATAACAATGCCGACGAGAAGTGCAAACGTCGAGTCAGAGTTGAGAGAGACTGCTTTTGTCAGCAGGCATTTGCCACTATATACACGCAACGAAAACTCCTTAGACGATTAGTCCTTAGAGATTCAGAGCCCAGAGCCCAGAGCCCAAGAGTACCCAAGAGTAGGAAGCAACAAGAGCCCTGGGGAGATCAAAATATAAACATTTGCAATTGGAGTTCTGGCACGGCGTTCTACAACTGAATGAATGTACATTGTACCCCTGGAATTTCCATCTGAAATTGCGGTTATTAGCCGATGAGAACATGATCACACGTTTTGATCTTTCTGGCTTCTGTAGGTTAGTTTCGTTAGATTCAGTGAGAGCACTTTGTGATGTAGCGGTAAATCAGTGGTGGGTGAAAGTCCCCAGCTATGTATGTATTGACAAACTAATAACTATAGTGAAAATGTGATGATCATCAACCGAATTGACCCAACTTGGCTCACCAGATGTTGATCACATGAAAGTGTTAAAATATAGTTATTTTGTGTTTTGTAATATGTATATTAGAGATCAGAGATTAATCAAGAATAAGAAATTTGTTACAATCAGAAACACTCACGTTCAACACTACCACCAAGTTGTACTAACATTAGTATTAATTTCTTACATAGATGCTTAATCCGTACTAGTATCTTACTTTCTGCAAAAATTCATCGCCTTTCTCATACTTGTCTTAACTCCCCAGCCCTATCTGCATCTCCCATGTCCTTCAAACCTCAAAAGCCCCTCACCCAAGATATCTCCATCAGAATCACTCCCATCGAAATCACTCCATCAAACACCATGCGAGCCGAGATGCGAGGTTCGGTGAATCACACATTTTGCGCAAGTCCAGAATCTAATAACTGTTAGCATCAAGAGTACCCTTCTCCTCTCATCCTAAAACAATGATACACACCAACTTGTATTTTCTGTCCCGTCATACTACTGTTTTTCGCGATATCCACAAATGCCTGGGCACAATCTTCAATATCGGTCTAATTTTTTATATATTAGCACATCCTGTCTTTGGCTAATCTTGTATAATATGGAAGGTGATGGAGAGTTATATAGAGATATAGAGCTAGAAATAAGAAATAAATACTTACCACTCGTTTCAAATATGCTCTCTCCCTCAATCTCTCCTGATCTTCCTCCGAGTATAGCTTTCCCTGAGGAGTTTTAGCATGTCGTTAATAGTTATAGCTAGCATTGAAGCCATGTACAGATAATATGCGCAGTACTGCGAACGGGAACCTTGAAATCATCCCTAAAATTCATTTCCCCCATCGAAAAAACTACTCGTTGCTAAAGAACCTTTCCCAAAACTACCTCAATTGGTTGGGGAAAAAAGAAAAGAAAGAATACAACATACCCATTCCGTTAGTACCAAGCCTGGCAATACAGCATTTACCCGCACTTTAGGTCCTTGGGTCGCAGCCAAACATTTCATTAAATGTAACTGAGCTGCTTTTGTCACAGAGTATGGCATAGAGCCTAAGTCATCTCATTAGTTATATCTTTCGCACACAAAAGATGCACAAATGTGACAATAAAAGACACTCACTGCCTCCAGTGATGACTCCCGCGATCGAGCTTGTCATTACAAACACTCCTCCCTCTTCATTTGCCTGAAAGGTAGATAGTGCCTCTTTCATCAAAAAGGTCTGAGCCAACACATTCGTAGCATAGCATTTTTGCCAATCTTCTGCTGTAGGAGCCGAGATGTCGGAGAAAGTCGAGAAGCGTGTATAGCCCTTGTCCAATTAGCTTCACTGATTTGGAAAGAAGAAGAGGTAGAGAAGGAAGAGCAGGGAGGAGGGAAAGGGGGAAGAAAAGAAAAGAGGAAAATAATGGAAAAGTAACAACTACTCACAGCATTCGATATAATAATATCCAATCCTCCCAAACTCTTGATTGTTTCTCTCACCACGGAAATACAATCGGATTCTTGACTCATATCCTATCCATATCGTGATCATTAGCCTACATCATTAAGACATCTTACTACCACCACCATCACCGCCATCACCACCTCGAAGAATC
>NGKG01000010.1:1120986-1142253 GCA_002162505.1 Myriosclerotinia scirpicola | reverse complement strand
TCCATTCATCAACTTCACGCACAACTTAACAAGGAGATAAGAAGAATCAATAATAACAAGTAAGGTTGGAAAGAAAGCATATAGTAATATATCGAAATAGTTAAATCAATGTACGTATATATATATATATATATATTTATCTTGAGTGGATATCTTATATTCCCCCTTCTCACACTATGATACTCAAGGAATATCTATCACCTACTTAAGTCTTTTTTCTTCCCTTTTTCCCCTTGTTAAGCCAACCACACCACACATGCATCATTTTCTACTCTACAATCCTTTCTTTGATCAGCAAAAGATCAGCCTGAGGAAGTTAATTCGATTGGCCTCAAGTTCTCAACATACAATCACGAGACTGATTTTCATCAAAATCCCCGCACATCTTTACATCGTTCGTCTTTTCTTCCAAAGCTACTGTCCTGCAACTACACAGGGGGCAGTCTGTCGTTAGCACGAGTCAGAATCGAATAATCATATCCATTTAACCATCTCTTGGGACTGTTACCCCGCAACGAACCAAAAACGTTCCGATTCATTCATTGCACTGCTCTTCATCCTTGCACACATTCTTATTGGCCCCTTATTAACTAGACTCGAAAGCATATCTCAGTATCCGGCTAAGATAATCTACCTAAGATGGTTCAAAAAACTTACATCGTTGAGCATCTCGACGAAGAGCTCGGCCCATGGTCTGAGCTTGAATACATCACCATAGCCAAAGAGTCCAATCAGGCTGGTGCAAGATTCTGTCTGTCGTCAGTTCCTTCAACTCTGACCATACCCGAGGTCTTGAAGGCTGTGCCGGGTTTCACAGCAGACGGCCGAAGTGTCGAAACCTTGTATGCGGAAAACAAGTCTCGTGTTTGCTTGCTTGATCCTGCAGCCACTAAGGAATTGAGTCCAGAAGATGGCGAACTGTTTGACGTTTTCCTTTTCGGTGGAATCTTGGGTTGGTACACTGCGTTTACCTCATCTACATGTAGTATTTGCTAATATGCTGTGCTATAGGAGATGACCCACCTAGAGACAGAACTTCTGAATTGAGGAAGAAAGGCTTTGAGGGTCGTCGGCTCGGCCCCATCCAATTGACAACTGATACCGCAGTTCGTTGTACAAGAATGGTTACTCTTGATAAAAGTCAGCTGATTCGACCTGTTCCCTACAACTCGGAACCTTTTATGCTGACTTATGTGTAGTTCCGTTGGACAAGATTCCATACGTTGACTATCCAGAACTTCGGGTCAACAAGAACGAAAGTACAGAAATGCCTTTCCGTTATGTGAAGGACGCAAATGGAAAGCCGATCATGCCTGAGGTAAACTCCCGGTTCCTACCATAGGCCACTTGTGTGAAAAAGCTAATTGAGAATATAGGGAATGGTTGAGCTTATTAAAAAGGACACAGAAAAGGGATTTGGTGATATGTTTTAGGCGACGATATCAGTGAAATGACGTTGAATACTCAGGTACAAACACCAATTAAGCGCGGGGTAGCGGAATATTACGAAATGCTATCACATTATTCTGATAAAGGCTCGAGGGTCATTCAATCCCCATTTTCATCAAACATCGTTCTGCAATTCTAGAACGTGGCTCGGTAGACGAAGACCTTTCGCCAAGAGTCTGAACATAGGGGTGTAAATAGTCATAAGAAATAGAAGAAATACAATCAATAGCATCTTCAACCTGGATCAACAGGAAATATTTCCCGTCTACTAAAACTGAGAGGTTTGATCGTGGAGGTATGTTCCTAAGGGTCAGAAATAGCTTCTTATACTTATAACACACTTGCCCCTGGAGGTCTAGGTCATGTCACAGCGGGCTCTCGATCTGAGGGCAAAGGACTGCAGTATATCAATATGCGAAACACTGTTAATCATAGGTGGATCTCTTCAAAGACAATTAACCCGAAAATGGGTCACAATAAGTGAATATCGAAGGTCTTCCTTTGTGATGTCGGCGACCGACAACTTTCGGGGGAAATATGTGAATACAGTATCCATGGATTGCTTAGATTCACAAGAGCTGTGTTCTTGAGCTTTTGAAATGATAAATATAATTTCAAACTTCTTCGAGATACGCATTGCTTTCGTAATTCACCCCACTCAAAATCTATTATTGAGCATTCCGAACCTCTCACAGAGTTTCACTTCGCTAGGGTCTAATAGCGTGTAGGGGTAAAGAGTGTCCGTAACAATCCTTCCTGTATCGGTAACAACAAAGCCGCGAATCCCCCCAAAGACAGGTCAATGTCAGCATTCAACTGTGTCCTGTCCACAATCTGACACATTCAAAATCTATCTTTTCTATCTTCATACCATTGGCGCATGATAGGATATTGGCAATTCGCGACTACGCGACTCTCATAAATACCCTTCTCTTGCTGAGAATTCCCTTCCCAGGGTAATCGGATCGCTATCCAACATGCGATCTCTCACCTCCAAGACGAGTTCGGCTTTACTGACAGTATGGGGCCTATTGTCTGTATCATTAATGCCCTCGCTGGGTCGAGCAGATAAGTCTGCTGCAGATTATTATGTTCATTCTCTACCGGGTGCTCCCCCTGGACCATTACTCAAGATGCATGCTGGGTGAGTTACATTCCCGAACACATCTATCTTCAATGTGTGAATATAGATTCGACCATCGAGTTGTCTCTCAGATGCCTGAGAGTGCTTGCTTGGTGTGCAGAGTAGCTAACCTGAGCTTTACAGACACATCGAGGTCACCCCTGAACATCACGGAAACATATTCTTCTGGCATTTTCAGAATAGACATATTGCCAACAAACAGCGCACAGTTATTTGGCTGAACGGTGGTCCAGGTTGCAGTTCTGAAGATGGAGCTTTAATGGAGGTTGGACCTTACAGGGTAAAGGATGGATCCAATGGACCAAAACTAGAATATAATCCAGGATCGTGGGATGAATTTGCGAATATTATGTTCGTGGATAACCCAGTAGGAACAGGATTCAGTTTCGTGGACACGGACAGTTATATTCATGATTTACCGGAGATGGCAGATCAATTCGTCCAGTTTTTGGAGAAATGGTTTGCGATGTTTCCCGAGTATGAGCATGATGATGTGAGTATATTGCGCTCCGATCATTTCTACGCAGATTACTGATTGTTTTATAGTTGTACATTGCGGGAGAATCTTATGCAGGACAGCACATTCCATACATTACAAAAGCGATTCTTGATCGAAACAAGAAGCCCGATACAAAACATCCGTGGCCAATTAAGGGGATGCTTATTGGTAATGGATGGATTTCACCAGTGGAACAGTACATGTCCTATCTTCCATTCGCGTACGAGAAGGGGCTCGTCAAGAAGGATAGTGAAAGAGCAAAGAAACTGGAATCCCAACAAGCCATTTGCACCAAAATGCTGAACGAGAACGGGGGAAGAGACAAGGTCGACAACACCCAGTGCGAACAGATATTGCAAGACATTCTTTCGAGTACGCAAACCAAGGGCTCTGATGGCAACATGCAATGCTATAACATGTATGATGTGAGGTTGAAGGACTCCTACCCAAGTTGTGGCATGAACTGGCCTCCCGACTTGGCCAACGTTACACCTTACCTTCGCCGATCGGACGTGGTTGAAGCTCTTCACATTTCGCCAGAAAAGAGAACCGGGTGGACTGAGTGTAATGGTGCTGTCAGCAGCAATTTTAGAGCTGCGCATTCCAGACCTTCTATTCAACTTCTACCGGATTTGCTCAAAGAAGTCCCTACCGTATTATTTTCCGGTGCCGAGGATCTGATATGCAATCACATCGGTACCGAAGAATTGATCAGTAACATGGAATGGAACGGGGGTAAAGGCTTCGAACTTGGATCAGGAACTTGGGCACCACGTCGTGATTGGGAATTTGAAGGCGAGGCAGCAGGTTTCTGGCAAGAGGCACGCAACTTGACTTACGTCCTCTTTTACAATTCCTCTCACATGGTACCATTTGATTATGCACGACGAACCCGAGATATGCTTGACAGATTCATGAAAGTGGACATTGCCAGTATTGGTGGTGCACCCACCGATAGTCGCATTGACGGCGAGAAGGGTCTTGAGACATCTGTCGGTGGTCACCCTAACAGTACTGCTGCCGCCGAGGCCGAAGAGGAGCGTCTCGAGGCCGCTAAATGGAATGCCTACTACAAATCTGGTGAGATTGTTCTAATAATCGTTATTATCGCCGCCTCGGCCTGGGGCTACTACATCTGGCGCGAACGACGCCAACGCGCGGGATACGCGGGTCTTTTAGGCGATACCCCTATGGCTCTTGCGGGCGCGAGAAGTGGCCCTAGAGGAGCTGCAGGCCTCGAAAGCTACCGCAACAAACGAACAGCGCGGGATGTAGAAGCGGCGGATTTTGATGGAAGTGAATTGGATGAGCTACATGTGAGATCGCCTACGGATGATATGGATAGAGATCGATATAGCGTTGGGAGTGCAAGTGATGATGAAGATGCCGGCAAGAGGAATGGAAATGGGAAGCAGAAGGAGAGGAATTAATCGTAGTAGATTCGCAGCTTGATGAATTGAGGATTGGCAAAGATGGATTTTTTTTTTCTCGTATGAGCATTAGTATGGGCGCTTCTGGGGTGTATTTTTGGTATCGTGTTGGTGTGTTGGTCGGTTTGTTACCATTGCTATATTAGACTTGGTTTCAACTGCATGGCATTGTTGGAACCGAGGGAGTTCTCCTGGAAATGGAATGCTATGAAAGTATTGATGGATTGTACAAATTGTTTTGTTGAACTCATTTTACGTTCCGTCATTCAAGTGACGAATGAGAAATAGGTAATTCAAGACGTAAGTGGAAAAAAGCTGGCTTTGAATACTTTATATCATTACTACTACCTACATGACCTAATCTTGGTATTGATCGCTTTGTAACCCGTCCTTAACTCCTCCCTAATAACTTCTTTTCTGGCATGCATAGCATGGTGCCTCCAGCCCTCCCCTTCCTTGCTTGACCTGGGTTCGGACTTCAAAATGCTCAGTCCAAGGCCCAATTATATTTCCAATCCAATACATATGCCATCTTACAGGATCAGAGAATTTCTCGAACCTTGAGGCCCTCTCCCATGCGTTTTTCTTCATCCCAACACTTTTCCAGTGTGGCCTTCTGGTGCTACTATTCCCCGTCTACCTCTTCTTGACACTTGGTCTGGGCTTGCACTCATCTGCATTTACGGGGTGTAACATGATCTTATTTGGATATTGTGGTGTATTGCTTGCATATCCCTTGCTCCAATCGTAACTCACAGCATAGGCAAAGATGCCTCCGGTATGGTTGAAGGCCGTAGCTGAAATGGTGCCTCCAACGGTTGGGTAACCCTTCAATCTGTGCTTGGCAATTCCATCCCAGAAGTGGAAAGTGCCATCGGAGCCAGCGGTGCTGAAGGTGCCGTGGATAGGGTGGAAGGATATCGCATTTACGGAGTAGACGTTGGTCATGTTGTTTGAGGGTGGGTCGCGATGGCATTTGAAGGAGAAGTTCATACTTTAGTAGATTAGTGAGGGGTCTTGGGAAATGTGTTCAGGGGAGAAGATTGCATACCTGGCATCTTTGTCTTCGACATATTGTATCGCACATCTTCCCTCGATACTTCCAACAGCGAAACCAGTAGCATCCGGGAACAAGCTAATAACTCTAGTTTGCCATTTCAAGGGACTCTGAATGGTCTTTTTAATCTTATCGGGCATATTCAAGTCGACGATATTGATAAATCGTTCTGCGGTTCCAACTACCAAAACGTTCTTTTGCACATCCAATGTATAAACTTTGTGGTTCATATTCACCGAAACGACGGGATTAGGAGTTCTCAAATCCCAATACTTAATAGTGTTGTCCCAGGATCCGGTCACAAGCATCTCGCCGTTTGTTTGAGGAGCCGTGAAAAATCTCGCAGCCTTTATGGGTTGATCATGCGCAGCGACTTGCGACACTGTTTGGTTGCTCTCAAGGTCCATAACACGCGCAGTTTTGTCTGCTCCCGCACCAACTACTTTCTTTCCATCCTATGCCAGAAGATTAGTATACTCTTTACTCAGGCTTCAAACTAAAGCTTGTACGCACCTTTGACCAGTGACAACTGAATACTGGCCCCTCAAAGTCAAACAATGCCCTGCCTTCACTCTGCCCGCTTGATAGAATCTCATAGATCCTTACTTTCTTATCCCATGACGCGACAGCCAAATGCTCGGAGACTGGCGAAAATGCAAGATCGGTAATACCATCCTCTGGAGGATTGTTGAGAGGAATGTCTTTCGAAAGATCACCGAGAGTATTGGCCGCGTTGGTCGAGCTCGTCGTCGCCGCCGAACCAAATAACCCAGACATTTTTGCCTACAAGTATCTACAAACTAGCTTCAATATTCTGCGCCACCCCTCGAGGAAAATCTGTTTCGCGTTCGTTCGCGTTGGTTGTTGAACAATTCCACGGTTGCTTGTTGAATAAATTCCACGGTTGCTTGCTTGCACGTAAATAAAAAAAAGGCCGCACAACTGCTTGCTTCTCCAGGCACGCAAGCTCATGTAGAAAATCGGCGCTAATGTGGTGAGCTAGATCCACACTAGCGGCCGCACCACCTCCATTGGCTACAAAATTAAATTTTCTTCGTCAAAATTTCTTTCCTCCTACAACTTCTCGCTCAAAGAATCGCATTCGAAGCACACAAACAGAAATATCTTCAAATGATATTTCAATTCACCTTCATGCTTTGGGAGAAAGTCCCCGGACACCCTACTTTTTAAAAGTTAGGATTGCGGAAACGCGCCGCCATAGAAGCACTTGCGGCTTCTCTTTTACCAATTCTTTACCTTCAATTCATACATCCTTTTACCGTTTGCACTGTTACTTTGACGCTTCTTGGCGATTGGATTCGGAGTATGGGAGACCATATGGATGAAGATATGAGTCCGAGCTTCCTTGCGATGTTTTCAATTGGCTTGAAGAAGATTCGTAATGGGAGGTAGAGGGTATGTTCTTGATTGGGGTGGGAGTGCTAATGGTAGAAGAGGCTTTTTCGTCGAGATCGATAGTTATGCGATTGCCTCTCTACGCTTTCAAGCTGGGGAGGTAACTCGATGGGGCTTATTCTTGATGCGAGGAGTTCAATTACATTTTTCGAGTCTATAGCTTATAGGAAAGCAAAGATGATGTTGAACGAAGATCGGGACATCAAACTCTAACTCTTTTTTCACCAAAAGAGTCGTCCTCTATCGGAAGTCACTCATCTTAGAAGCTCTGTCGAAGGAGCTGGACTTTTGTTGCGATCATAAAGCGGTTCAGGTGATGATTACCAAATAGAGTCAAGCACTGAATTGAGCCGTGTAAAAAGCGGCTCATAATTTGATGACCACAATTGCGTTATGGTGTCTGATGAACTTCAAAAAGCTTTTTTTCTTTGTCTATTCCTTTTGGTTCAATGATAAAGATTATCTTAGTTTCCGTCTAAATACAATCCATATTTTCAAAAAGAAAAGAAAAACAATGCAGTTGTAAGATATATGCAAATGGCGCCGCCTTCCCTCCATTGTCCCCTCATAACCTCGTATGGTATCAAGCCCTTAACCCACCCATAAAATGTAACAATAAATAAAATCCTTCACATGAGTCCACCCAAAACCACTCTACCCACGCCCGCAACCTCGCTCTTAACTCCACCTCTACTACTATCCTCAAATTCCTTCACTACTCCCTGCACGATAATCTTCCTGACTCTCGCATCGGCCTTTGTAAACATTTCCGCAATTTGTGGACTGCACTCTTTTGATGATGATACCAGGCTCATCAACCGCGTATAACAATCGATCAATACATCGCACAGGGTCGCAAACGTCTCGTAAAAATCGGGATCGAATGGTAAAGATGGTGTTAATAGATGCGTATATTCCTCCCCTGGTAATAAATCATTCTCACTCGCTGGGAACGATGTTGCGCCATTCCCACCCGCGCTCGACGTACTCCCATTATTCGATTTCGCATCCGAAACGTCGTTGCCCATTGGTAATCCTATCTCGGTTGCAGAACTGGTGCGTCTCCCTTTACTAGGTATCATGGTTGAGCGTTTAAACATTTGGGGAAAGCGTCCGCGCGACAATGAAGAAGAGGTTGATCCGTCTGGTGGATGCGCCTGTTGGAAAGATTCGAATTCGCCGAGGAGTGCATTGAGTGTGCGTAGAAATTCAAAGGGGCTTGAGGAATTAAGGTCGAGGATGGTGGGGAGTGAGAGGCCGAGGAGAAGATAGTTTGTGGCGCGGCGGGCGAGTTTGCGCGCATCGAAGTAGGGCATTCGTTGTAAATCTGGTTTGTTGAATAATAATGTATTGAACCAATAGACCCTTCCTTCATGACTATTCGAATTCACATGTCAGTATCGTCCGAGGCTTTTAGAGTAGAATCTGAGGTGAATTGTGATGAAGGGGTAAAATCATACGCTTTTCTCAAATAATCCAGAGTAGATATCCTCTTCGACGCCATCTCTTGTATGTGCTGGTACGTAATCGTCTCAAGCGTAGGGCTTCCAGGTTGCATGGGAGCCATTACACCCATCCCCGTAGGTCCTCCTCCCGTGGACTGATGCCCTGTTCCTGGTCTAGCAAGCATATTTGAGTATGGCGTCGTCGAGGTAAAAGATTCAGCGTCTATAGATTGACGTGGTAATGTCGTTCCAACTGAATAGATTCCTGTAGATTCTGCTAGGACAACTCGATCGTAACTATCTATGCTTTGCCGAGGATCCGTAGGTGGTAGTGGGATAATCACTGGTACAACATAGGGATTGTTTGCAGCAGAATGCTTTTCAGATGAGTTCGAAGAGGGAAATTTTTTATCGGAAAAAAGTGTAGAGTGTGCGTGTGCGGTAGAATTGTTACGTCGATTATGGCGTGAGGTGAAGGAGGGTTTGCGACTGAATCCTGTTACTGATGTCCTCGGTTGATGTTTCGGACTGAATTTCGATTCACTCTTGGGAGATTCTCCGCTGGTACCTGGTCGTGCTGAAGAAGAAGAAGAAGAAGTTGGCGTCTTACTGCCCCCAAATACGTTTCCTCCTTTGAATAGTCCACCATTTGAATTTGAGGTTGTCCGATACATCGTTCCGCCAAAACCTCGGCTAAATAAGAAGCTGCAGAACTCCGAGCTCGATTGGATTTTTCTTAACGTTCCAATGCCAAAAATAGACCCCACCTTCTCTTTTCCTCAAGTTGTCGTTGAAACCTTTTCGTTCTTCCTTCTCTTTTACTTTGTGTATAGGTAGTGTCGCAACTGAGTTTCTGTACTCTCAAATAAATATAAATATAAATATAAAAAAAGGGATATATATTAATTCCTGTTCCTGCTAGGAAATATACTGCTCCGTAAGATTATTTATTTATTCGAGTGGAGCAGAAAGGAAATGCCGAAGTCTCATCTCCAGACCTCAACCGCAAAAAGCAACTCTGCAAAATGAGGAAAAAACGAACGATAGATGAAATTGGAAAGGAAGGACAATGATGATATTCGAACACAATGAAAGGGTGGTACACGACAAGACTACAATCCGGTTGAAGGGATTGGAGAAGCATCCATATCTATACTTTTTGTCTTATCCTCATGTCCCATAAGTAAGACGATCTAGATATCTCGTAACCCACACACCACACACCCACACAGCTTCATCGCTGTTCTACTTGAACCCCAACTTTCAGGGGATATAAGCTGCTAAGGTTCCTGTAAAGGAGATCCATGGATAACCTTACATTCATCCAGCTGTAAGAAGTCAATCATGGCTTTTCAACTGGTTGGTGAAGCCTCATATTATTTGGGTGTGGAAGAATAGCATGAATGGTATGAAAATTGACGAATGAATGGATTGAATACGTATCATGCAAAGAATCGCACAGACTTTTGCTGCGGAGAATTCTTTGAATCACCTTCTATCTTTGAATCACCGAGGTTATAATAAAGTCTTGTTTCCAATTACAGTAATAGACTATGACAGCGTGATGAAATTGATTTGATCTGCTGGGCGGTGGGTAGGTAGGCGGGCGGTAAAGGGATGAGATGAGATGATATGCCATGCCATGCCCCGCAACCCCTTCTCTACATACCTAGTACCTACTGGTTGGTACCTTTCCCTTTTAAATATCCAACCTTAAACTAAAGAATAATAATACTTAATCAATTAATTCAAAATCATGGCCAGCAAATTTGAAGAAGAAGGTCCATTTGGTGAAGCTGCACCCGAGATCTTGGAAGATAGAATATGGGTAGATGGATGTTGGGACTTTTTCCATCATGGTACGTTTGTATAGAATTCGAGGAAGCTATTCGAAGCTACCCCTGACTTCCTATGCTAACATATTTATTTCTCCACAGGACATGCGGGCGCCATGCTTCAAGCACGACAGTTGGGCAATGAGTTAGTTGTAGGAATTCATTCTGATGAATCAATTCTCGAGAACAAAGGACCTACGGTCATGACGTTACAAGAACGGTAATTTAGGACGAACATTGCACGAGGATTGGTTTACTGATTCTATCTCCTCAAGAATCGCGGCTGTAGATGCCTGCAGATGGGTCACACAATCGGTCGCATATGCGCCCTATGTTACGTCTCTACCATGGATTTCTCATTATGGTTGCAAATATGTCGTTCATGGCGATGATATTACTTCGGACAGCAGTGGAGAGGATTGTTATCGATTCGTCAAGGCTGCAGGAAGATTCAAGGTTGTCAAGCGGACCCCAAGTATCTCGACGACAGATCTTGTAGGAAGAATGTTACTTTGCACACGAACACACTTTATCAAATCGCTCCCGAAGCTTTTGGCTGGAGAAGATGGCTCTGGAACTCCCGAGGAGAGGAAAGCTGATGGCAAAGCTTTGACCGAAAGAATGCGAATGTATGCTACTGACGAAACTGGACTCAACCCAGGCTCAAGTGTTTGGTTCTGGAAGGCCTCGATTGCCGCTGGAGAGGATGAGAGCGAGAGCGAGAAAGGAGCATTCAGTGCTCTAATTCAAGGGTCGACACCAAAGCCAGGCCAACGAGTTGTATACGTCGATGGTGGGTTCGATCTCTTTTCTTCGGGTCACATTGAGTTTCTTCGACAGGTCATAAAGGCAGAAGAAAAGCTCGCCGAGGGAGAAGGTTGGTATAGCAAAGAGGCTGTAGAGGAACGTGTTGGTAAAGGGGCAGATTATGCGCCATGTTTTGTGGTGGCCGGTGTTCATGACGATGAAGTCATCAATGAATGGAAGGGAGTCAACTATCCTATCATGAACATCTACGAACGTGGTCTTTGCGTATTGCAATGCAAGGTATTCAACTTCCCACAATCTCTTCTAGATGTCAGTGCTAATTTTCTATAGTATGTCAATGCGGTCATCTTTGGAGCTCCCTTTACTCCCACCAAAGCATACCTCACAACCACTCCATGGGGAGTACCCGATGCTGTCTATCATGGACCAACCAGTTTCATGCCATTGACTTATGATCCATACGTCGCTTCGAAGGAGATGGGCATCTATCGTGAGATTGGAAACCATGAGTTTGCATTTGTCAACGCTGGTCAAATCGTACAACGGATATTGAAGAGTCGAGATCTGTATGAAGAAAGACAACGCGTAAAGGGGGTAAAGGGAATTGGCGAGGAGGCTCAAAGGACACGCGAACGAATGGAAGAAGAACAGCGATTGAAGGAAAATCCTGCATAAAACTTTTGTTGATAACTCCGGTATAGGAACTGGATTAAGGACTCAAGAAAGGATCACGAAGGGGTAGAGACTCTACTAGAGAGGGATAAGGAGGGGACAAAAAGTACATAGATACCACCTAATTTTTACATGACATAGAGATAGATGTCAAACTAATAATATTGACAAAAGGGCGCGCCATGGCTCGGTCTTCACCGCTACAAAAGAATGCTGCAGCAGATCCCAAACGTTTATAAATATTCATGACAGCAATCTATGATCTATCAGCTTATAATAATGATAAGTGTGCTCGGTGGAACACATCTTTGTGGAGATTAGAGGAATTCCGCCTCCCTTGAAGACCGAGAGAAGAAGCGGTTTTCATCGGTTACACTCGCTTGAAGAATTGAAAACCTTTGACGACATCACTTCCCGTCTCCACAAGTCTTCAACCGTTCAATGCCCTTTCTGAGCAGTGAGCAGTGAGAACTGAGAACTGAGAACCTTGGAACCTTCTTATCACCAAAACATAAAAGATGGATTCGATCCGAACAATGGCCGCAGCAAATCAAGCCATACTCCATCTCAAGAATGGGCGTTCTTTCTTTACTCAAGAGTCAAGAGTCAAGAGTCAAGAATCAAGAATCAAGAATCAAGAATCAAGACTCAAGACTTAAGACTCAAGAGGAAGTTTGAAAATATCTCGGTTCTGCTGTTCAACCAATATCTATCTCTATCTGTATGTGCATGGATCTCCCTTTTTTGGAACATTCAAAATATTGGAGGATGTATCATGTAAGAGTAAGAGTTCAATCATGCTTGATACAGGCTCAGCATTCTTTTTCCTGATTACCTACTTCCGGTGCCGACATCCATAGTTGAATTTCCCATGCATTACGAATTTACGATTTACAATGACCCACTAACCAAATTCTTTGATATCTGGATTCTGCGGTTTACTGGTATCATAATACTACCTAGGTAGGTAATGTCGTACGTGATTTTTGAAGCAGATTTTGAAAAGTCAGCTGGAGTCTCGTAATATGGTTGGTTGGTTGGTTGGTTGATCCATCTCTTCCCTATTACAATAATTACATCCATATCTAAAAAAGATGGGTAGTCTACTAGATTGGCTAGTGCCATAAGGTTGATTTTGAGTTTTTCTTTTTCCCTTCATTTATTTATACTTTTGATGATCTGTGCATGATTTGTTTCCAGTCTTTTCCCCCCTCCCTCTGTGAAATTGTTTGTTAGGGTGTGACTCAAATTTTGAACAAACTACGATACTTTCTTTCCATCCATATCCTATAAATTCCTTTCTTTGTCCACAACCCTCAGTTTCTCATCACCTGCAACTTTCACATAAAATCACCATTAGATTATTACTTGACTTTTCAAAGAATATTTTCTACACTCTTTTACTTTTTTTCAATACACATCACTTGGTACTTTTTGGCCACCAAGATAAAATAGCAATGGCTCCATCAGCAGTCTCACAAACTCCTCCTCCTAAGGATGTTCAACAATCCGATGAACTCCTCGCTGCCGCTGTCACCAAAAAGATTGCAACGACGGAATTTGGATCTCTTCCTCATCTAGATGCTTCTTTACTCAAGGTCACCAAAACTACCACCCCAATGACTGTTCCTGCGCCAGGAGATCCAATCATCAATACCTCTTCTCAATGTACCGATCATATGATCACAGCCGTTTGGAATAATATGACGGGATGGGGTGTACCAGAATTAAAGCCATACGGAAACCTCTCTCTTGCTCCTACGGCTTCCGTTTTGCAGTAAGTTTGGTTTTTTTACTCTCACTTTGGGAGTTGGGGAGATGTTGAGTCACAGGCATCATTTCTTTTTAAAGATCTGAGATGACGTTGGAGTCAGATCTCAAACCTCTTTTATATCACGAAGCGGTCATGACTCTCGTATTTTTCAGCTACATGTGTATGTGTATTCCAAACATACTAACCCATCTTAGTTACGCAACTGAATGTTTCGAGGGCATGAAAATGTACCGTGGATTCGATGGAAAACTCCGATTATTCCGTCCAGATTGTAACTGTCAGAGAATGCTCACATCCGCTGCCCGGATTTCCTTGCCAGGATTCGATCCCAAGGAATTGGAGAAGCTCATCGTTGCATTGGTTTCGGTCGATGGACCCAAATGGCTCCCAGAACCTGGTTCTTTCCTCTACTTGCGACCTACCATGATTGGTAGCGCTGGAGCACGTGAGTTACCCCTCGCTAGATATATTGGCATGGGCGCAATCATACCCCGTCTAAACATGCCAGTATGGTATCACTCGAAAATCACTAACGCAAACACCTAGTTGGCGTTGCTGCCCCCAAGGAATGCACAATGTTCGTCATCTCCACCTTCATGCCCGCAATGGATTCGCTCCCTCGAGGCATGAAGCTTCTCGCCAGTCAAGAGGGCGTGCGTGCCTGGCCCGGCGGCTTCGGGTTTGCCAAGGTAGGCGCCAATTACGGACCTACCTTGATGGCAAACTCGGAAGCTCGCTCCCGTGGCTACGATCAAGTCTTGTGGTTGCTCGATGGATTGGTTACCGAGGCTGGAGCCAGCAACTTCTTGGTTGTGTGGGAAACTAAGGAGGGCAAGAAACAGCTGGTTACTGCTCCTCTGAAAGATAAAATTATCTTGGATGGTGTCACCCGAAGAAGTGTCTTGCAGTAAGTTATCCCATCCCATCCCATCCACTCCCAAACCCGCAATCCGCACCCCGCAACCCCTAACCCGCAACCCCCCAGACTCGTCCGCGAACGCATCCCCGAACTCGAAATCGTCGAGCGCAACTTCACCATGGACGAGCTTGCCGCGACGGCCAACGAAGGTCGCGTCATCGAAGCCTTCGCTTGCGGAACCGCCTACTTCGTCGTCCCCGTCTCCCTGATCAACTACAGGGAGGAGGATATCAAGATCCCCATGGCCAAGGGCGATAGTGGCGAGTATGCCGCCAAGATTAAGCAATGGCTGGTCGATATCATGTACGGAAATGTGGAGCATGAATGGGCGGTCGTTATTGATGAGGTCGGTGCTTAACTCATCCCTTTTCTATTGATGGGATTTGGTGATTTGGTACACTGGTGGCTGGTCTGGCTAGGATGATTGTTCTCCAGTCAGCTAGATCATACTTATCTTGCGTTTGCATTGCGCATTGGGTGGTACGGAAAATAAGTCGTTGTTTTATGGCGTAGATGGTTTGCATTTTTTGGGTTCAGCGGCACATAGATTTCTGCTTGCATAGAGCCTCATCAGCACTGGCGGCTTTTCTGAATTTTTTAGACAGCGAATATCATGGCAAACGATTTATGAAAACATTCTGTATGTGTGATCTCGTCTTGAAACGTTCGGAATTGGAAATTGACTCCATGGGCTAGTTTGAGGTCATGACATCTGAATAGTACAACAGTTGGTAAATGGTTAATTCATAGCCTCAATATGTAATTGGTTATATGTACCTAGCAATCCCCAGCAAATAAAACAAGCTTGAGTAAAACAATATAGCAACGTCATTCCCTCTGGAATATGTGAGCAAATGCAAAAATATTAGCAAGTATTCGTGTTTTGCACCAAATCACAAGTGGCACACTACGAATTCAACACTCCATAAACCTGGAGATCCATTCACCACATCATTGCTCCCACAATTCTTTGTCTTACTTTGTCCGCTTTAATGTCAATTTCCTAAAGAAAGCTGTGTCAGTATCCCGTATACACTGCAAAAAGAAATAAGGTGTAGCATACCTTCTCCGAAGCCTTCAGCTTCTTAATAGCCTCATGTCCAATTTCATCGATTTCTTCCCACAAGACGTTCATCTGGGTTTCATGTTCGGTATCCAACGCCTTCATATCGATACGATATCCCTCATCCTCTTCAACCTCGTTTATTAGCTTACCACTGAATATCTGAGCACAGAGTTTAACAAACTCCCTTTGCAAGCTCTCGAATGTTTTCCAGTATGCATCTAACTTAATCCCTTCACTCTCGATAAACTCCTTGAACTGACCAACACGCTTGCCAATCTCAACGACTTGGGAAACTCGTCGATTTTTATGTTGCACAGTCGTCTGGATTGTGGCGGCGGCTAGTGGCGCGCAGAGAGCTTCTGCGCTGTGCAAGATCTCATCGATGAATAAACGGTCTTTGGCTTTATTGTCGTTGAGCTTCTGGACGAGAGCCGTGTGGGCTTTATCAAAGGCCGTTCTTCCCTGCTTCAGGATGCATGTTCTTGCTTCCTCAAGAGATTCTATAATTTGAATTAGTCTTGAAAAAATCAAGTGCATACATATAATGTAATTCTTACCATGGAAAGCAGTGGCAAGATCTTCTGATTCAGAAGGTGGCTCAACCACATGACGATGCTTCGAAATTTGAGAAGAGCGTACATGTTTATTAACGTGTTGAAGCTTTCGAACATCATTCTTGGTGATTGGTTTAACGAGAACACATTTCTTCGTTCGCTCTCGGGAGCTCTTTGGTGGTGATACAGTCTTGGACACTTTGTATACTTTATTTCTTGAGGTTTTTGTCTTTGACGCATGTGCTTCACTTTCACCAGGCCTGCGACGGCCGACGGGGATGGGTTTTTGATGATTTGCTTGACGTGCCATCACTGTTTTGAGAGAGATGATGAAGAAGTGAAGAAGTGAATTGAAGTAAGAGAGAATTATAGAAATATGAAAACACTTGTGTATGATGAAGTGTCACAAATATTTGAAAAGTGGAAGTGAAGATGAAAGTAAGAGTCGCTTAATATTTTCCCGATTCTGAAGGAGGAAAGAACGACCTTGGTGTCATTCGCATCCGGATATACTGGACTGGACTGCAGACCCCTGGCTAAAATTCTACTATAGAGATGAAAATAGTCACATTTCTCTCACAACAAACAGGAATAATAACGCCCCAGATGCCAGTAATTTCTCAAATACTTGAGGTGATTGAGACTGTGAGTTTTTGCGCTGATAATTTCTTGCAGTTCTTTTCTGCATTCATTGCCTACTTGCGTGTACTCGATTTCTGGAGAGTTCTTTTAAGGCATTTTTTGGACCGAGAGAAATGATAAGTAGAGGGGTGAAGTTTGGGTACCTAGTGAAAGATAAATGAGGGATGAAAGAGGCGGATATTCTGTAAAATCAAGTGCCCTACATACATCATTACTCTCAATGTTCAAACTCACCTGGTTATACGACCTGCTCTTATGAACTGGCCGACTTTCAATGTCCAAATTCCAAATATATCTTCCCATATGGATAGTAAAAAAAGGTAGATTATTGAGTTGAACATACTAAATTGTGCTCATGACATCCGAAAATCCAATGATAGCTTCTGAGTCAGATGCTTTCCGTTTCCCTGCGCCAGCATTACGCCGATACCCTTCAGAAATACCAGAAACGCTTTCAAATTATCTGGTATCGAAATAGTAGCCAATTGATGCTTTCATGAATATCCCCATGAAGAAAATGCGCCAGCCTCTCACCTCTCAGAACCACTTGATTGCCCCTCCAACTTGAATCTCGTCTCAATTACCTTCACAATCTCTTTCCAATCTCTCATAGCTCCATCTCCCGTATCCCCACAAGCCAATTCCTTTTCCTGAGGTCGTAAAACTTCAAACCATCCCTCGCTCTCCTCCCCGTCAGGAGCAATACCCCATTCCTGCTCCAAGATCTTGATCTGGCTCTTCGTGATCGGATGTCTCCACATAGCAGTGTTCATCGCTGGAGCCACGATAATCATCTTCTTTCCATCGAATACCTTCTCTCCACTCGTACCCTCTCCATTCTGAGTCGAGACCTCCAATTCTCCGTTAGTATCCCAAGCTCTCACCACACTCGTAAGCAAATTATCACTAAAACCCCCCGTGATCTTCGCCATCGTATTGGCGCTCAATGGCGCAATGACAAGCATATGTGCCCATCTCCTCAACTCAATATGCAAAATGCCTTGACCGCGTTTCCATGGATGAACCCATTCTTCTTCGTCCAAAAACACACCTTGCACATTGGCGTATCGATGTAAAGTATCGATATGTGGTTGTTCGATGCTTTGACCTTGGAGGAAATTGGTAGCGGATTTGGTGAGGATCACGCAGATGGAGAGGTTGGTATAATGGGAAAGAGCGGATAGGATGTTGGGGATCTTGATTGTTGCGACGGATCCGCTGGCTGCTAGGAGGAGGTGTAGTTTACCATCGGACGAATGAGCCGCGGCCGTAAATGGATGCGAGGTTCCCGAGACTCGGGCTCGGTGCACGTCATGTTCGGGATGGATCATCTGCAACATTGTGATTGTCGGAAAAACGGTTGATAGATTGATGCTAGGAAAGTAATTTCTAGGAAAGAGTTTGGATATTTGACATACTGTATGTAAACTGTAGTAAAGTAAAGTAAAGAATGGAATGGATAGGTAGGTATGTAATAGAAGAGGGGTAATTAAATATTCAATTCACTTTGTGATATTTCATTGTTCTCTCTTATAATCTTATGTTTTATCATATCATAATCATCCATACTTCGTATGGTTGAACCGGCACAAGGCTGAATGCAGCTATCGATAAGTATTACATACCATTGATTTTGATTGGTTGTATGTTTGGCTAGGTAGTATTCCGAGAACCCATCTTGAACATTATCAAACAAGAGGCAAGGCCATCCACCAAGAAAACATCAGATTTCAACAAATTCTTTCAACAATATATTAAATTTTGATATGATTGCCAGACCAATGTTTTCGTCGGTATGTTTGATATCTTCCGCGTATTCGGAGCCTACTCATATTACTCGAAGTACTAACAAATATCATCTAGATGTTCCGACAAGCTGCCCGGCCAGCAACATTCGCCTCTAAATTCTCTACCCCTCGATTTTCTCCCATTACCTCCAGACATCTCTCTACAGAAGTTCGCAAGCAGATTGATGCAGTTGTTGGTTCGAAGCCTGTTGTGCTTTTCATGAAAGGCACCCCAGAAAGCCCCATGTGTGGTTTCTCAAAGGCAACCATCCAGATCTTGAGTCTACAAGGTTTGGATCCAGAGAAATTTGCTGCTCTTAACGTACTGGAAGATGAAGGGTTAAGACAAGGTTTGTCTCCAAAATTTGGTTCAAAATGTGTGTTGTACAGGAGCTAACATGCGTGGCAAATAGGTATCAAAGAATATTCCGAGTGGCCAACGATACCCCAACTTTACGTCAACAAGGAGTTTATAGGTGGGTGTGATATCTTGGTTGCAATGCACCAGAACGGAGAACTGGCCAAGGTGTTGGAGGAGAATAAGGTTTTAGTTGAAGCTTCATCATAGGGAGTTTGATCTCAAAGACTTTAAACATGTATAACAAACAGAGAGGAGAGGAGATCAGAGCCTCTGAGCCGCTGCAGGATGCATCTTATCGTCTGGTGGCCCTATACACACCACGGCTTCTAGGGCAGGTTGGCATTATGAAGCATAATTGGTATTATAATGATGATTTTCACGACCTTTTGGGGAACATACAGGACAATATAAATATGTGTATGTCTCACTCAACCACCCAGATACTGTGAGAACTTTTTGTTGAGCTTCTCGAGTGATTTCCATACTCATGAAATGCGCTGCCTCTTGAGATTAGGAAGTTCTTCACGGATACTCCTTTCCTATGTTAGCAATGAACATTCCGTCCAACTCCCCACCTACTAATGATATCGGCATCGATCGATTTCTCGGCTCGAATTAGCTTTTACGGGAGCAGCTCCTTCCCCACGTTAAACTTAAACGGCCTCGAAGCGCCATGACGTAAGGACTAACAATATCAACATCAGATCAAGGAGCAAGTACTCCGTAGCGCAGGAACAAAAGAGTAAGTTATTTTTTCAATTTTCATATCATTCTTTTGATATTTTACAACTATTCCCTCTTATTCAAAAAGATAAACCAAATATCTTCTTCTCTTCGAACTCTATACAAAATGGTTGGTACAAATGAACTCCGAGCGGAGAATCTCTTCTCCATGAAGAATCACGTTTGTGTAATCACAGGAGGTGGCACCGGCATCGGATTGATGTATGATTCCCCTTTTGCTCTTGCTCTTCCCAACTTGGGAGAATGCAAATATTGATGATTTGATAGGGCCGCACAAACATTAGCTGCTAATGGCGCAAAAGTGTACATCACAGGCCGCCGGATGGAAGCTCTCGAAAACGCAGCCAAGCAACACTCACCCACATCCGGCGGTTCTATCATCCCGTAAGTTTCTTGTTCTGTTTCTTCATCATTGTCTAAAAAGTCTAACACGATGTAGAATTGGCCCCTGTGACGTAACCAGCAAGAAGGATCTTGAAAACCTCGTTGCCGAAATTAGCAAGAAAGAAAAATACGTCAGTCTCCTATTCGCCGGCGCAGGAATCTCCGGCCCCAAAGCAGAACCCAATTCTTCGGATGCAGTCGAACTCAAAGATAAACTATTCAACTCTGAAAGTTTCGAGGAATGGGGAACGACCTTCAACACCAATGTCTCGGCCGTCTATTTCACCACTGTGTGTTTTCTTCCCCTGCTCCAAGCTGCGCATGAATATCATGGAAGCATGTCATCTTCAGTCATCGTGATTAGTTCCATGAGCGGGATCATGAGACATGCCCAGGGGCATTTCTCGTATAATGCGGCCAAGGGCGCAACGGTCCATTTGAGTAAGTTGATGAGTTATGAGTTTAAGCAGATTGGGGTGCGGGTTAATAGTATTGCGCCGGGATATTTCCCGAGCGAGATGACGGCGGGCGAGAGCGATGGGAAGCAGAAGAGTCATTTGGAGGATGAGAAGATTCAGGAGAAGGGGCATGTTCCTATGGATCGGGCGGGAAGGTATGTTTTCTCTCGGCTTTGCGTCAGGGGGGAAGGAAAGCTAATGGTTTCGGTGTAGTGACGAGGAGATGGCAATGGCGGTATTATTTTTGGCGAAGAATAATTATGTTAATGGTGAGATTATTGCGGTTGATGGGGGTGTTCTCTTGGAAGTTCCAGGAAGATAAATTATGGAATTAGATGAGGTTGAGGTTGAGGTTGAGTGAAAGATATTCATATGGTCCTCGGGTATTGCAGGGATGAACAAAAATTAAAGTAATCATAAAGTAGAAATAGTACTTACGTTTAATCGATATTTCACAACAGAAGTTGGTGGTTTTCTTGCAAATCCAGAAGAGTCGGTGACTCTCGAGCAGATCTCAGTTGTATATACGTACTCACTCGAACTCTCGTCTCTCACGGAATACATATCCAAACATTTCTTCCATCTTGTAGTGGTGAAGCGAATGCTGTTAGATTTGTACTTGAGATAACACTCTCTTGGTTTGTCATTGAGATTTAGACAGCGGGTGATATTCATCTGAACCTATCAAAACATTCCACATGACATGATATTCAACTCAAACTTGGGCATCGAAATTGATATTGTCATTCGAAACAAAGCTTAGACGACAGAGGAGAGCAGAGACCCATTATCAGTGAGTACGAAATTCATCCATCCCATTTCCCCCTCCCCACAATCCCACTAACCTGCCCCTGCCTCTGCCC